>CAUYON010004563.1:0-22816 GCA_963573935.1 Arctocebus calabarensis | reverse complement strand
CCCAGCTACTTGGGAGGCAGAGGCAGGAGACTCACTTAAGTCCAGGAATTGGAGGTTGCTGTGAGCTGTGATGCCACAGCACTCTACCCAGGGCGACAGCTTGAGGCTCTGTCTCAAAAAAAAAAAAAAAAGAAAAGAAATGGGTCCCCCAGGTGCTTATAAGTTTTTCCAGTCCCTTAATGAGTGTATCGATGTGACTTCATGACAACTGGATGGAAAAATGGAAAACATAATGTGTGGCAGAGTTGCCGGGGTCGGTTTGCTTGACATCCATTTTGTAATTCCAGCTCCACCACAATCTTGGGTGATAGCAAGTGCGACTAACGGCAGGGAAGAGATTCTACCTTTGACAACCCAGTAACTCTTTCCCCCTTTTCCTTACTAACAGAACTCTGCTTTTGCTGGTGGAAGCAATAGGCTGAGCTAAAAACTATATTCCCCAGCCTCTCGTGCAGGTAGGCTGACTGTGTGGCCTAGTTCAAGCCGATGAAGCGTAGATGGAACTTGTACGGGGCCTCTAAGAGGGCTCCTTAAAGAGGGCACTAAGGCAGGCTTGGATAGGGCACCCCCTTGTCTCTGCCCTACTCATCTTCCTGCCTGCAATATGGGCACAGCACAAGAACAGAAGCAGCTGACCGTGACCTGAGCAGCAGTCGCTCACCAGGATGGCTGAGGAGAGAGCTGGAGCCTGAGGGCTTGATATCACTGTGGAGCCACTACCCCTGGACTATCCACCTCTGGATTCTTTGTTACCTGAAAATATTAAATTAAATAACCACTTAATCGTTTAAGCCATTTAAGATTTAAATATCTTTCATAACTGATATATTTTAAGTTGGCTGGTTGCTATGTGTACCCAACTGATAATTCCAGCTTGTTTGTTTCCACCATTGGTAATGTACCAACCCAATGTTAATAACAATGTCAGTATCCATCATTGCTGCTATTGGACCATAGAACCTAAAAGAATAAAGTATCAGAACCACAAGAAATATTATCCTGGGTGTGACCTGTGGTTTTTCTAGTCCACTGTTGTCATTGACTGTCTTCACTGATGCTTATCTCAAGAGCTTGAGGTTGATAATAAACAACATATCCTGAGTACTTGCTATGGTCCAAGCTTGTTTTAAATGTATTATATGTTATTATGCATTTAGTCCTTAGATGGACTCTTTGAGATAATCTTCCTATGATACAGATGAGGGGGAAAAGGGGGGCATACGGAGTTAAGTGCCCCAAATCCCAGCTACTAAGTGGTAGATTCATCAGAATTCAATTCCACGTCAGCTGATGCTGGAGCCTGCTCTCTACTGGCCATACTTGATCACTTCCAGCTCGCAAAGAGCCCTAAATTCTTCCCTCAATGATGCTCTCAATGTGTAGTGGCCATTCTTTTTTGTTTAACCTAGTTAACGTTTTAATGTCTCTTGAAACTACTTACAGTTTTACTCACTGCTACCTCTCGCACTGGGGTTCAAATTCATCAGCACCACCACAGGTAGGGTCAGTCAGGATGCACCACCTCCTGGTGGTGGGTTAGAGCTAAAAAGGCCCTACATGCTCTTCAGCTGTGGATAGTTTCTATTTTCCTAGGATCCTGCATGTTTAGCATTTGTTCTGGGTTTTTCATTTTTAAGGAAGTAATGCCAAGAAGAGATTCATTTATATAACCAGAATGGATTTTGTAGATTTCTATCTTGTAATTCGAACTTCTGCAATGGTCTCATGTAGTAGAATGTGAGACCTATAAACAGTGAATAGAATTATCCTTTTAACAAGTGATTAAATATTACGTATGGTGATTAATAACCAATTCCTTCTTCACCAGTTTTTTCCAGACACAGATTTCTTAGCACTGTTCTTTCAAGGAAAGCATGCAGAGCTCTAGCTGATAAAATGAAGTGCTCTCAGACTAAGGCAGGCACTGACGATGTATCATTTACCTATTACTGGCTAACAAAGCACCCCAAAACTTAGTGATTTAAAACAATAGCCACTTTGTTTGATCATGAGTCTATGTATCAGCAGTCCGGGCTGGACTTAGCTAAGTAGTTCATCTGCTTGTCTAGCTTGGGATAACTCTTATGTGGTGGTTCAAATGGGGCCGGATGGTCTAAAACAGAGGTCATTCAGCATTTTGGCCTTCATATCCCTTTGCACACATAAAAATTGTTGAGAACAACAAAAAACTTTTATTTAACTGAGTTATATCTATTGCTGTTTGCCATGTTAGAAATTAAAAAAATTGAAAAAAGAATACATAAGCACACTTTTTCTATTACCCATCAGAGCAATGGTGTCATCATGTACCATGTTTGGGAAAAGCTGGAAAACTCTAGTGAATACACGTGAAACAATGAGAGAGAACTTTTGACTTCATGAACTTCCTGAAAGGGGCCTAGGGACCACCAAGTGTCATCAGAGCACACTTTGAGAAATGCTGACCTAAGATGATTTAACAATTGGTGCTGGCTGCCAGCTGGGCCTCTCTGTCTACATGACCTTTCAGCCTGGCCATGATGATCTCATGGCGGCAAAAGAGTAAAAAAGAAATTTTAAAGTCTTGACGCCTTGATTAGAAATCACACAAGATGCTTCCGCCATTTAGTATTAATCAAACAAAACCACAGAGCTATCCCAAATTCAAGGGGGAAGGAAATAGACTCAGCCTCTTGAAGGTAGAAATACAAAGATACGGTCTTCTTTGAGACAATCCTCCTTGGATAGCTAACCACTTCCAGAAGTGGGTGGTGCTAGTAGGACAAGTATTTGATGCCACTGAGCCAGCTGGTCACAGAGCGAACCATCTGTTCATGCATGATTCATTCTCAGCCTAGGAGATACAGAAACAAATCAGGTCACCAGTTAGTGGGGCTTGTAGGAACACAAGAATACGAATGTGTAACATTTGTGTGGGGAATAGAGGCTAGGCAGTCCTTCCGTAGAGTATATGAAGAGTAGGCTGCATGTTCTTTTTATAGTGCTTTTGTCATTTATGGAATGGGGTGAATCTCAACCATTTATTTATTTATTTTATTGTTTGGTAAAGCTTCTTTTACTATTACAATCAGGTTAACCATGTAATTTGTAGTCTAAATGAAGACAATTTCAAAGTGAGAGGGGGAGGGTCTAAAATGAAATATTTGTTTATTGACCAACATTTGGTTTTGTCATACTGTCATATCTAAAAATAGTTTTATTGGAAATAAAATCTTTCCAAACTAAAAGTCATATATATACGTGTACACGTGAACACAGAATTGAAATATTTTTATGTTAATAATCTTCACATTAAAAAATAATAAAAGCACTACAGTAATTTTTGTACATACAGTTGACCCTTGAACAACACAGGTTTGAACTGCATGGGTTCATTTGTAAGCTCTTCTTTTTTCAATAAATATATTGGAAAATGTTTGGAGATCTATGACAATTTAAAAAAAACTCACAGATGAACCATGTAGCCTAGAAATCTGGAAAAAATTAAGAAATAGGTAGGTAATGAGTACATAGAATACATGTAGGTAGAAGTCTATTTTATCATTGATTACATAAAATGGACACAAGTCTAATATAAAAATTAATATTTATCAAAATTTATGCACACAGACAGACCATACATGTGTGTTCTTGCAGGTGAAGGAAATATAAACAAATGTAAAGATAAGAGCAGTCGTGATCATAAACCCCACTGCATTTGTACAGAAGGGTAGAGGTAGCCCACCCCTCCCTGCTTTGAATCTTGGCACTTGTATCTTTTCCTTACCTTCCTTTCCTTCTTTTCCTGACCAAGAGGCAGCAGATGAGTTCCCAGACTGCAGTACCAAGTCATAGCCGCATAAAATTCACTGTACTACGATGCACACTTACTACTGGAATCATTTCATAGCCACCTCCTGTTGCTATGCGGTGAGCTCAAGTGTTGCAAGTATCCGCTTAAAATGCGATGTGGCGCTAATCAGCTCCCTGTGAGCCATTCCTCTTTCCAGTAAATTGCACATCACAGTAAAAAATGATCTCTCCCAGTCCTGCTAGTATTTTTCACCGTGTGTGGTGCACTATTCTAAACCTTGAATAACACCATGGGACCCCCGTGAAGTGCCACTAGTCATGTCAGAAATGCTCCCAAGAAGCAGGAAAAAAGTTATGACATTTACGAGGAAAAGTGGAATTGCTTGATACGTAGCATAAATTCAGGTCTGCCACTGCAGTTGCTCTCCATTTCGAGATAAACAAATCTCGGGTAAGGATCGTTGTTTAACAAAAAAAGGTGGTGGAGGGGGGATATGTGAAGTTCTCACTGTAACTACACCAGCAGGCATGAAAACTTTGCACCTTTTGCAAAGTATCTTTTTGTCTCGGATTGAAAATGCAGCTTTTATGTGGGTGCAGGATTGCTATAAAGAAAGTATACCTATAGACTCTATGATTCAAGAAAAGCGAACTCATTATGCGACAAGATAAAGCAAAAGGACGGTGAAGGGTCTAAAGCTGGAGAATTTAATGCCAGCAAAGAATGGTTTGATAATTTTAGAAAGAGGTTTGGCTTAAAAAACATTTCAAGATAACAGAAGCAGCAGCTTCTGCTGACCAAGAGGCCGTGGATGAGTTCCCACACATCATTAAGAAAAACACTGAGGGGTAAGGCCTGAACAGGTTTTTAACACAGACAAAGTGCCCTATTCCGGAAAAGGGGTATCACACAGGACATTTATTAGTAAGGAAAAGAAATGAGTGTCAGGATATAAAGCAGGAAGGGCTGGGCTAACTCCACTGCTCTGTGCAAATGCAGTCAGGTTTATGATCAAGACTTCCCTTATCTACAAACCTGCTAATCCTCAAGCCTCGAAGGGAAAAGAAACACCAGTTGCCAGTTAAATTGTTAAATTGTACATCAAGAAGGCCTGGATGAGAACGATTTTTCTGGATTGGTTCCATCAATGCTTTGTCCCTAAAGTCAGGAAGTACTTTGCCAGTAAGGGACTGCTTTTTAAAGTTCTTAAGACATTGGATAATGCCCTCAGCCACCCAGAACTCCCTGAGTACAACACTGAAATCATTGGAGTGGTCTGGTTGCCCCCAAACACAATGTCTCTAATTCAGCCTTTAGTCCAGGGGGTCATAAGGACCTTTAAGGCTCATTCCACAGAGTACTCTGTGGAAAGGATGGTCAGTGGTATGGAAGAGAACCCTGATGGAGTATGATGAATGCCTGGAAGGATGGCCACTGGTATGGACCTGATGGAGTATGATGAATGCCTGGAAGGATGGCCAGTGGTATGGACCTGATGGAGTATGATGAATGCCTGGAAGGATGGCCAGTGGTATGGAAGAGAACCCTGATGGAGTATGATGAAAGCCTGGAAGGATGGCCAGTGGTATGGACCTGATGGAGTATGATGAATGCCTGGAAGGCATATACCATCAAAGACGCCACTGTTACAGAAAAGCTGTGAAAGCCATTAAGCTTGAAAGAATAAATTCCTGCTGGAACAAACTGGGTCCAGATGTTGTGCATGACCTCACAGGATTGACAGCAGAGCCAATCAAGGAAATCATAAAAGATATTGTAGATGGGGGGGAGGTGGGGTGGGGGGGTGAAGGTTTTCGAGATATGGATCTTGGAGAAATTCAAGAGCTAACAGCCACCACACCAGAGGAATTCACAGAAGACAGCTTGATGGAAGTGTGTGCTTTAGAACCAGTGGCAGACAGTGAGGAAGAGGATGTGGAAGAAGCAGTGCCAGGAAACAAACTGACATTAGACAATCTGGCAGAAGGGTTCCAGTTATTCCAGACTGCTTTTGACTTCTTTTATGACAAGGACCCTTCTCTGATATGGGCAGTGAAACTAAAGCAAATGGTTGGGAGAAAGATTGTCACCACATAGACACATTTTTACAGAAATGAAAAGTGAAAAAGTCAGGCATAAATTATGACATACAGTATTTACATAAAGTTACCCCACATGTGCCTGCCTCACAGTCCCTCTCCTTCACCTCTGCCACCTCTGCCACCCGGGAGACAGCAAGACCAACCCCTCCTCTTCTTCCTCCTCCTCAGCCTACTCAACATGAAGATGATAAGGGATAAAGACCTTCATGATGATCCATTTTCACTTAATGAATAGTAGATATATTTTCTCTTCCTTATGATTTTCTTAATAACATTTTCTTTTCTCCACTTCATTTGATTGTAAGAATTCAGTACATGATATACATAGCATACAAAATATGTGTTAACTATGTTTTTGGTAAGGCTTCTGGTCAACAGTAGGCTCTTAGTAGTTAAGTTTGAAGGAGTCAAAAGTGGTACACAGATTTTCAGCTGCTTGGGGGAATGAAACCCCTAATCCCTGAGTTGTTCAAAGGTTATTTATATTTCCACATTTTTATTACATTTGTATTCTTAAGACTGTGTCACTGGTATCTATCTAAAGAATTTAATTTTAATCTGGTTTATTGTTTTAACTTATTTTTTCACAAAATTGGCTGCAGTTTTCTTTAAAGTTGCATTTTTGTGGTTGATGATTTAAAATTGTCAACACATCAATCAACTATCTCCAAACCATCATATTTTTAATTGAAAATTTACTCTACAGATTTAGAGCAAATTCTGCTAACTGGGGGATATTCTCATCTGTACAATGTGTAAGTATTTAAGGCCAAATAATTTTTTATATATAGTATCATTTTTGCCTCCAAGTAGCTCTGTTCAGCAACTTTACATGACAAAATTCATCCAAAAATGGTCTCTTTGTTATTTTGAATGCATCACCAAATTTAGATGCTGCAAAATTATAGACTTTATCAATTTCAATCCAAGAAAAAAACATGTTAATGTACCCAAGTAGTATTAGGAGTGTCATGCAAAGGTTCTCTTCAGAAGTCAAGATATCCTAAAGCACAGTAATAGAAGGTCAAAATTAAATCATGTATGTATATAATTTGAGTTCTAATCATTTACTTTGTTTGGTTTCTGTCTTTCATTTGTATAGATATGATTTAATGACCCATCTGTACACTGTATTTCAAGTATTACAACTGGTATTAAATGCTTAAATATTTTAGCTCTCTATTGTTGAATATGTTGACTAAAGATGTTCGATAGGTTTGGGGGAAATGCAACCGAAATTGAGAGGACTCTGTACACACAGAAAAATCCTATACCCCTGGAAGACTCAAAAGCTCAAACATTTCCACAGTCCAACAGATGAACAGAGCAAAGAAAGAAATCATGTACTGCCAGGCTGGCTTTTTTTTTTTTTTGCATTCAACATTGTTTATGTCACAAAAAATGTTGTAGTTCAGTTACTCTGAGTATATGTAATAATAGAAACATAACTGAAATTTTGACTACTTCAGCTTCTATTTTGATGAAGAATTCCTGCTTGTTTGAGCACAATCATGAACAATGTATGTAGGAAAAGAACAAGCCTTCTCAGCACATTTCCTAGTGAAAGAATTCTATAACTTGTCACTGTCCTCCATGAAACATATATATGAGCTATATCAAATATAAGTGTCAAATACTTACATATTCACATAAACCCAAATTATCTTCCAAGTTGAACTTCATAATCAAATTTGTGATAACATTCACAACATCATGTGTTTCACTTGCACCAAAAGCTTTACTTTGATCTCATGAAACAGATGAAGAAATAAAATCATGGTTGGTATTAGCTGACTTTCCATTTTAAACATCTGAAATCTTTTGATATAAATCCAACTTCTTTTAACTGTCTGAACTTCTCTGTTAATTGACCTGTCACATTAACTGAAATGCTGTGCATCAAAACATATGGAATTGAAAATGAGGAAATAAAGAGTGGTTACTTGATCAAAATAAATAGCCTTGCTATACAGAGTGCTTGGCCTTCATACCTTTGGCAGCTGTTTGTGTAACAAACATTGTTATCTTTGGCTCAAGACTTAAAAATAACAACTAAACTTTGAAATAGATATAGATCTTCATTAGCTTTGGTGTTCTGGTTGATGTAATAGTCTAATTAGGATTAGACTATACGTAATTATGTATATATAATTATAACTTAAATCTATATAATCTAAATATAATTATTATTTCATTATAATTTTAGTCAAATAATGCCATTGTTTATTCCACAAGGCTAATATAATTGTATCAAAATAACAGAAGCTTTGATACGAGAAGCAGAGGAGAAGTTCAATTTTAACTCAGCACAAAAGAGCCTTTATTTTTTCTCTCTTCTTTTTTGCCTGGTATCTTGAGAGCAGGTTTGGATGTTATGTCATTGTGTTTATTACATTTCTCATTCCTTCCCATTACGCTTAAGAAAAGTTTCTCACTCCCGAGTACCTGAAGGCTCTTCTTGTGATGATTGCTAAGGATACTTGCCGTTGGCTGCTGAAGACCCTATAGCTTCCTTTCCCAAGTGTTCACCGCAGGCATGATCCACTCAACCTGATTATTTGGATCAAGCCCTGCATTGGCAAAGCCAATTACAGAAAGCCAACAGCTATTCCTTACATTCCTTCTTTCTTTCTTCTCCCTCTCCCAGCCCCTGCCCTTTCGATGATTTACCACAATAAGTTAAAAGCAATGAAACATTTTTGCCATTGAATTATAAATAGGAAAGTGTCCTTAAATATTTAGTGGTTTTTGAACTGAAATTTCTTCAAGTCACTTAGGTTATCATCTGTGTTTGTTCTTATGGAGGCCCCCCTTCAATTATTTCCCAGCAAGTGGATAGCTGCTGAATAGTATTTTGTAAATGGTCTGGCGCAGATCACTAAAATGGAAAAAGCCAGGGATGCCTTCATACTTTCAATGTTTCTATTTTTACTAAGACTATTACTAATGTTTCTATCTTTTTACTATTGTAATGATCTTTTATATATTTCTATTGTTTCAGTTTTAGAGGGTTTCCATTTTCTATGCTATGTGTTAGTTTAGGACAACACCAGTTGCCCTGAAATCTGAGTGGTTTAAACAATCAAAGTCGATTGCTTTCTAAAATAATGTCCAGTATGCTGGGCATTAAGGAAGTGGGTTGCTTCCCTGCTCCACAGAGTATGCCAGGGACCCAGGCTAACTGAAACTTTGTCATCTTAGAGGATCATGGAGCACCAAAAGACTTTCACCTTCATGCTATTAGCCAGTGTTGAGCTACACTTAACTGTACTTAACTGCAAAGAAAGCTGGGAAATATAGTGCAGCTGTGCATAAAGAAGGACTGGAAACAAGTGTGGTAGATAGCCCAATAATCTCCGCTGCAAACTAATTACTCATAGTCACTGGGCTCTCAAAACTGTCTGAATGAAAGCCTTCCGGAGAATAAAGTATAAGTTCACTGCCAAATACACATTGCAAGTGTTTCAAATTGCCTTCAATTACCAGAGAAAATGGGAATTCCATTTTAAGAAGTAGGAACATAACTTGCAAACTATGTTGAGAGACTGAAGAATTTTGTCTCTCAAAAGAAGATATGATTCAAATCGATTCTCCATTATCTTACTACTTTTGAGTAGTTATTTGGGTAGCCTATATAGCTTGACGGCCCGTTTGAAAACAATTGGCAAGGCCAGGCATAGTGACTCATGCCTGTAATCCTAGCACTCTGGGAGGCCAAGGCAGGAGAATCCCTTAAGCTTGGGAATTGGAAACCAGCCTGAGCAATAGTGAGAGCCCATCTCTACTAACAAAAAATCGAAGAACTAGCCAGATGTGGTGGCCAGCATCTGTATTCCCAGCTACTCATGTGGCTGAGGCAAGAGATTGCTCAAGCCCAAGAGTTTGACATTGCCGTGAGCTACGATGACATGATGCCAATGCACTCTCCCCAGGGCATGGAGTGAGAATCTGTTTCAAAAAAACAGAAAAGAAAAAAGCTTATGAACCAACACATCAGCCTTGCAGAACTTCTGGAACAAATTTTACACGTAGCTTCCAAATCTGGTGCTCTTTGGAATTATTTATCTACAACTCCACAGCAAAGTGGAGTTCTTTACCATAATTTTGAAGCTGCTTGCTGCTGCCATGATCATTTCACAGCATCTATTTGTATCTTGCAAATGCCAGTCATGGCTCTTCCCTCACAATCTTTGACAGAGTTTCCAGTCTCATCGTACAAGTGAGGCCGCAAACGGAGGCCATTTATTGCAGACCTAAGCTGGCCTCTTGCCTCTGCATCTGCAGTTTCATCACAGATGAACATGTATTAAGCTACATTCTAAGTAGTATTAAAAAATTAATAGCATTTGTTTTCATCAATCTCTGTTCTAATAAATGATAATCATATTGGTGAGCATATTTCCAAAACTGTCTTCATAAAAGCTCCACATGATGGCAAAGGAAAATCATATTACCGAAACACTCTTTTAAAATTAATTTCTTAGCCAAGTTTATTTTACCTGCTTACTAGCCCATTTGCGCCTTCATTTTTTTCACTCTCCCATTCATTCCTTCCGCCACTCACTCTCAAATATAATCAATTGTATCCTTTTAGTGAACTTGAAAATAGCTATATGGTGTTCTTTGCAGAGGGCACATTTTGAGGAACATGATAGAGTTCAAGATCCACGGCCAGAAAGCCATAAGCAGAGAGCCCGTGTGACTCTTTCAGTTGTTGTATTCATTTTTTATTTTTACTAGACTTGCAAGGAATTCATTTTATTGATTTTTTTAATTAAATCATGGTTGTGGAAGTAGTTGTATGCATGATGTATACCTGCACATGCTGCTGAGATATTCCAGTTCATTCATTCATTTCTGGATCTATTTTTCACGTAATTGTCAAACATGTACCACATACCGAGCACTGTCGTAGGCCCTGAGGATCCTATGATGGATAAGATGCACAAAGTCTCTCCCCTTGTGAACTAACATTCCCGTGGAGCAGACACTCAGTAAGCAGGCAAATATATACAATGAGATACATGTTATCACTGTGGCAAAAGCCAATTTTGTGATTTTTCCTGCCTCCAGGGTAACCCTATGCAAATGCTCACACGCTACCATTACCCTTGTAATAGCTGGCAGTTCGGAAAACTCCTATTGTTGGTGGACAAAAAGGCTGTAAAAGAGTAAAAAGTAGGAAAGATAAAGCTCACTAACGATTGGGACACAAATCCAAGCATTGCATTTTGCCATTATTTTGTTTTATTATCTTATTTTAGCATTGTATGCTTTCTCACCTCCCTGATCAAAATAAGACTCTGGGGTCCCAGGTTGTGGCTATCAAGTATTTCTTTTCTTCCCATTACATGAACACAATTTTTTTTTTTCGTAGAGACAGAGTCTCACTTTATCGCCCTCGGTGGAATCCCGTGGTATCACACAGCTCACAGCAAGCTCCAACTCCTGGGCTTAGGCAATTCTCTTGCCTCAGCCTCCCGAGTAGCTGGGACTACAGGTGCCTGCCACAACACCCAGCTATTTTTCTGGTTTTTGCAGTTCGACCGAGGCCGGGTTTGAAACCGCCACCTTCGGTACATGGGGCTGGCGCCCTACTCGATGAGCCACAGGCGCCGCCCCAAATTTTTAGAATTCTAAAGGCCCAGCAATATTATCTTCCTTAACCCCATTATTTTACAAATGAAGTGAGTTAGGTTTAGAAAGAAAATTTGCCGATTGCAGAAGTAGTTGGGGGAAGGGCTGGAACTGGATTCCAGTTTGAGTTTTTTATCCTCAGAAAAGAACAACAGAGAAAACTCTGGCAGACTTAACTACATATAAAGCACAACTTTCAAGTTGTAAACTAAAAGTTGAAGTATATTTGCAAGTCCTGTTTGTTTTCTTCTTTCTCTCCAAGCTTCTTTTAAGGAAGGAGTTAGGTTTTCCTCATGAGGTCGAATATCTGTCTGACATCTGAACTGAAAATTTGGAAAAAACGAGACACCTGAAAAACAGACATTCAAATCAGTGCCATCCCCTAAACACAGGTCAGCTGACACCTTTTTAAACACTGCTTTCATAAGATGAAAACATCCAACAATCTACAAGTTAGGGCAGAGGAAATAAACAAAATGAAATCTAAATTTTCCAGCAATACATGGGAAAACGTTACTGAAGATCAAAATGCAAATTAAAATTTCAGGATATCATTTTTTAAAACCTGTATACATACCTGGAGTTTTTCTAAGGCTAATCCTCATGGCTTATGAGGGTTGATAACGTAGGAACACCCATGCACAACTGGCTAGTGAGCATGTATATTTCTACAACCATTCCAGAAGGCATTCTGTCAGAAAAATATTCCAGAAGTCCTGCATGTTCACGTCTTTTGACTCAGAAATACACCTGTAGGAATTGGTCTTAAGGAAGTAATCAAAGATTTAATCAGTTGACAAACCAGCTGAGATGAATAAAACAGGGCATAATACTATGAATGTAGTCAATCTCGAATTTTAAGAGAGAAAAACAAGGATATCACTTGGTGATAAGATTATGGATGATGTTTATTTTCTTCTTTTTACTTTCCTAAACATTCTACCATTAAATATGTGTTATTTGTATAGTTGATTTGAAAATTTTTGAAATAATCCTTCAAAAGCTCTATGCAGCTTCCTGCATCCTCACCTCCACCCCCGGGATCCTCAGGGTCTGAACTATGAAATCTTTACTCTTCCCTACTCTGCATCAAGAACTCTCCACTTTAATTAGACCAACCTCTCCTGTGTCCCTGAACACACTCTTGCTCATTTGCTCATCTTTTTGATTATCTGTGACACAAGGATAATTGCCCATCTTACTGGATTGTTGAGAGGGTCAAATGAGGTAAAATGTGGATAGTTTATAACTGCCACGTCCACAAATGTCAGTTGCCACTCTCTGTGGCCATGCCTACCTTCTCTCTAGCTGAACTAAACCTACCCATGATTCAACTCCTAACCCAGAATCTCTTTTTCTGTGAAGTCCATGCTGACTTTGGGGAGACCAGTGCACCCTACAACTCTAATAAGGGAAAGGTTGAGGTTGAAGCACAGTTTCCTTAGAACACCGATTCCATGTAATGTTAGATCAAAGTTATGTCAAGAAAAAGATAGTGTACATGAATTGGGCAATTCAAGGAAAGTTTAATAATGGGCCATTCACAAAGATGTGGGCACAGTGTAGGGAAATCACAAGAGACAGTGCACTACTCCGGGTGTACACTGTTACCAACCCTGAGCCTGAAGAGGAACCTGGAACCAAGAAGTAAAGAATCCTAAGGAGACGGCTCCAGATAAGAACTATGACTTTCGTCTACAGACACAGCCAATCATGGGTGACCCAGCAGAGGGTAACCCAGGGAATAAATACCCTAACTCCTTCCTCCTTCTGATAATAAGATCAGATCCCACTGGCCAAACTAACACAGAAGTTAGAGAGTATATCACTTAGTGTTCGCCAGAGAAAAGGAACCAATATTTACAGAAAGAAAGGCAGGAAGATGGGGAGAAGGGGAGAAAGAGAAAGATTTTAAAGGGTTGGCTCATGTAGTTGGGGGAGGATGGGTGAGGAGCTGACAAGTCCAAAATCCATAGAGCAGGCTAAAAACTCAGGCAGAAGTTGATGTTGCCTTCTTGAACTTGAACAGTTCTCAAGAGTGAAAACTGAGGAAACTTTCGTTTTCACTCTTAAAGCCTTCAAATAATTGAATGTGGCTCATCCGCATGATGAAGGGTAAACTGCTTTACTTCTAGTGTATTGAGTATAGATGTTAACCACATCTACAACATACCTTCACGGCAACATCTAGATTAGTGTTTGATCAAATAACTGGGTAATGTAGCTAGCCAAGTTGACACATAAAACTAACCATGACAGAGGTCAAGGGGGACCCACGGATGTGGTCCTTATGAGTCTGCCTGCCTCACAAGGCACAGAGCAGAATGGAAAAGGGGTGAGAGTAGGGCAAAGAGAAGACAGAAGCTGTCCAGCACACTTTCGATAGCTATCTTGTGAGTAAAAGTGTTCTATGTACAGAAGTTAAACCAATGATTTTCCTAGTAAAATGAAGAGGGGAGGCATTCTGAAAAAGAAAGGTATGATGTTCAAAGGCTTTCTTTCAGGTTCATTGACAGGCAGCATTGGTGGACTTATGGAGCCTGGAGTAAGATTGCCAAGTACAGTGGGGTCAAGAAGGCCATTAAGTGGAGGAAGTTCCAGGCTGAGAAGCTGAGAGTATATAATTAGGAGGTTTAATTTTATTCAAGAGGTAAGTGAGAGTTTTTCTGGGCCTCTTAGAATGGGAGTGGCCTGATCCAAGTAATAAAGAAAGTATTCATGCTGCTACGTGTAGGATGCATTGGAATAAAGACAAGAAAAGGAGAAGCCAGAGAGAAGACAGATGATGCACTGTGGATCTAAGATGGCCATCAATTATTATGAGATAAGGGTGGGAAACAAAAGGAATCAGGAGAGCCAAGAAAAGTTGGAGAGGAAGAAATGCTTAGTGGCAGGCTAGAAGTAGAAAGTGAATGTTTATTTCATCATAATTAAGGATCTATAGTACTTATTCAGTCCATGTAACTCCAATCAGCAACCAGCTTTTTCATCCCAAACACAAATTAGAGGATGCTCTATGAGAGAGGTCTAAATGACACAATCCCCATCCATTCCATTGTACCACTGGAGGGCCACTTATTTCAATAATATAGTAATTGGAGATGAAATTGCAAATGCTTCTCAAGGAAAAGGCTCAGAAAAGAAGAAATTCATAATGGTAAATAGTCAGTGTCATTGAAGAAAACTGTAGAAGGGCTGTGTTAATAGATGTAATAAAAAGAATGTCTTTCATTCCCATTCAATGAGAAGATACACACTTGAGTAGCAAAGAATCAGGAATTGTGGAAGAAATACAATGTACATTTTCTTCCAGGAAGTGTTAGTCTCCCATCTTGCAAACCAAACCCTTCATGGAAACACATAGGGCTGTGTCCTGGCCTCTGTTACAGCTGCCTAAAAGGACATGGGTGAAATCTGATTCTCTCCAACCACTTCATCTGCCACAGTGGACAGAGCACACCATCTAACACATATCATGGCCCAAAAGAATGGCCACTGGCCTTAAAGAGTTGAATGATACAGGCACTGACCCTGCCACTTGACCCTAGCAAACCGTTTCACCTTTCTGAATATGCTTCCTCACCTTTAGAATGGAGACAACTTATCTTAGAGCAAAGTTAACATGAATGAAATTATATTAATAAAAACATTTTGTGAACTAGAAAATATAACCCAAATCTATGGTATTATTATTCCCAGGAGCAGTCACTGTCAGCTCCGCCTTGGGTAGAAAGGGTTGTACAGAGCCCTAAATATGGGCTTGGCTGAGAATGATGGCAAGGATATCCCCAGCCAACCCCATACCTGAACCTCAAATATGGGAACCCCTAGGGTCCCCAGGAAGTGGGAAAAAAGCACCTAAATCCCAGAGGACGTTCTCTTCCCTTACCACCATACTGTTGCCGTGCAAACTTCTAGACATTCTTTCAAAGATTCTTTTGACCTGCTATTTTGACTGCAATAGAAACAGAAAATGTGGCTTTAATATAGTTTCCCATTAATTGCTTTAAGAAAAGAATGTTTCTGCCATTTAATGAAGAAGAAAGCAAACAACAGTGAATTTCCCAAAAGGTCAGGAAAGAGGAACATACAGGTAATTTCTCCTCTCAGAATAGCTTGGTCTTGCCTGAAAAAATAACATGTCTCCTGAGTAATAAGTTACTGCGTTCCCAGAAGATGTGGCAGAAAATTGGAAAACGCCGGCTGAGATGGCAGTTCCCTTTACAGAGAGCCTGACATTAACAAGGAATCGTTAGCCATGGCCACCTGCCACATCAGTTATTAAAGATCAGCAGGGATCCAAAACCCAGAAATTACGAAGACTATTAAGGTAATGTAGTCAGCGGACCATGTTAGCAATCCAAGGATTCTGTGAAACAGATAGTGTATACTTCAAAGACTATGCATATGACAATGACACAATGATAGTGCCCATTTATTGATCACTTACCATATAGGCTGAGCACCAGGCTAATCTCCCTCCCTGCATCAGCCCATTTAACCCCCTCGCAAAATCTCATAATGTACATACTACTATTTCTGCATTCATTGGGTTAAACAGCCCAAGCCCAGCAGGAGAAGAAAAAGCGGACCACCATACTGGTGTGTACAGAAGTAACAAGACTTCCAAGGCCTCGGCCTATGGACTTGAATCAAGGGGATCATCACCAGCATCTCAGACTTCTTGCATTTAACTCTTCCTGCCTCACATAGGCCTTCCAAAGATTCCCTTAACCCCAAATAGTATTAAAAATCTTCCAAGGAAGCTTCTCCTGTGCCCATGGACCAGCTTGTTAGCTACAGTCGCTATGTGACATCTTCACTGTCCTTTCTCCCCCCTCCATCTCCTCCTGCTCATGTAGCCACTTGGAGGAGCCTCTGGGAATATATTGACCATGTTTCCTCATGGTCCCAGAGTTCCCAGTTTTAAAAATTGCAGACTGGTCCTAGATGCCACAGAGAAGTAGAGACTCTGGCTCTCATCCTTTCACAGTGACATCCATTGTCACCTGAACCTGAAGCAGCTCATTCAGTGTCTGCTTCTGCCTTTCCTCATGAAGGCTCAAAATGTGACCCTCCTTTCCTAGTTTTCCCTGGTCCTCCTCCCCTTGCCTCAGTTTATGCCAGACTATTTTGTGGAACACTTTTCACAATTCAGAATTTATATTTTTAAGAGATAGACTTTGTTGCCCTTAGTAGAGTGCTGTGGCATCACACCTCACAGCAACCTCCAGCTCTTGGGCTTAGGCGATTCTCTTGCCTCAGCTTCCTGAGTAGCTGGGACTACAGGTGCCCACCACAATGCCCGGCTATTTTTTTGTTGCAGTTTGGCCGGGGCTGGGTTTGAACCCACCACCCTCCATTTAAGGGGCCGGCGCCCCACTCACTGAGCCACAGGCGCTGCCCCCAAATTGATACAACAAGAATAACTTTCCCAGAAGACTGGCAGAGAATAGTAACAGATAGTTCTGCTTATCAGCTACCATAGCAATGGAGCAAATACAGTTTCTAATTCACTTAGTCCACCAGCTTTGAATGTATGTGATCAGTGAGTTGTTTTCTTATTTGGGGAGATCCATATTATTCCAAATTTTATTTCAGAAATGATACTTCACTAGTATATTTATACCACATTATTTCATATTCATATGATCCAAATTCACATAAGGTTGTATTCACATATAAACATATGACTACTCAGCCCTTTCCACCCCACCCCCCATTTCTAAGGGGGAATGACTCTTACTTGAGAGATTCTGTGGTGCGTGGAATCTGGATAATGAGATGATTCTCAGGGAAATGAAGCCAGATCATCCACCCCAC
Source organism: Arctocebus calabarensis (assembly GCA_963573935.1). NCBI lineage: Eukaryota > Metazoa > Chordata > Mammalia > Primates > Lorisidae > Arctocebus > Arctocebus calabarensis. The sequence goes on along the minus strand of CAUYON010004563.1, from coordinate 5,461 downwards.
TCAGAGGCCTGAGTACATCACAGAGGACCAAATGCCAGGAGCACTCACTCTGAGGAAGGGAGCACCTTGCAGGAACAACGTAGGATAGAAAAGAGGAAGCAAATGACAGTGTCACAGTGGCGAGTGGAGAGTTTAGCTGAAAGGAAAAAGAAAGGTTTTTAGTGATATGCTCAAGTGGGCACTGATGGTCAAGAGACAGAACAGCCATGCATTTTGGTTTCAGGGAAGACTTTTTTGATCAAAAAGACAATGGGAAGAAGACATTTCATATTTTCATGAGCCTCTTCCAGAAAGAGAGTTTTCAGAAGTGCCACTGCTGGGCATCCTAGAAAGACTGAGAATACTAAAGATGTCTAAAAGGTATGCCCTGTTCAGTTTCACTGGCAGTGAGAATGTACTTCCGATTGACTTTTTTTCTCCAAGAGACAGAGTACAGATGGGGATGGCTGTCAATTCTGTTTTCTGCCACAAAGTCCCTTCTTTGAGAGCAACATTTTTCAGAGACTGCATTGAAGTTATACAAAGGACCACAGACATATTCAACCTATGAACAGATAACCTAGTAGGTTATCACCAACCTCTCAATCTTTATTTGAGCTGAACTGGCATATACAGCCACAAAAGTTGAGTGCTGCTAGAATCAGGGCTGTCTTCCTCCATGTTGGGGGGCATATTCAAAATATGAACACCAACAGCCGGAAGGAATTCCAAGGAGCAAGCAGCCATCAGAGGTGAAAAACTAGTGACTGATGGGGATAATTGTCAAGAAAGAGGCTTTCCTTAAAAGAGGCATGAGAAGGGGCGGCGCCTGTGACTCAAGGAGTAGGGGGCCGGCCCCACATACTGAAGGTGGTGAGTTCAAACCCAACCCCGACCAAAAAAAAGAGGCATGAGGAGGCGAAAATTCCTCCCACTACTCACAGAGTGGCAAAACCAGTACTGTTAGCCTCACAAGGGCTCTAAAAAAGTCTAACCTTGTATTCTGGGTGGTTTTAAACTGTGACTTAGCTGGGTAATGTTTTTAAACAGAAGCTTCTTTTGAATAATATTTTGCATAGTCCTTTGACTACTCAGTCTATTCCCTCCAAAATGTGTCTGTCATATTCATATTTGTGTCATCTACAACCTCAACAACATTGTCATTCTGTAATAGAGTAAGAAGATTATATATAGCTTGCAGGCTCTCTTACACACAGAGATGAGTAGTGTCAAAATTTTTAAAGGTAAAACTTGTAGCCGTTATTTTCTTCCTCTGCCTATGTAATGTAATGACATTATAAAAATACCATCACATGACATACACAATGCCATCCCAAGTTAATTTAAATAAATGGAACATCGTTCTTTTAATTACACAGCAGTCTCAAATCTGACTTTGGATTGAGAATCCACTTGATTTAGTCTGAAATTGTGTATTTTAGAAATAGTTATTCCAAACTTACGTCAAAGTAAAGAAATTAATGAAATTGACTTTTTTAAAATGTAAAACCTGCCCATCTTGGATCGCCCTTCCACAGATTCTAGCATTGATAGTACAATTTATTATTTTATTTCAATTCAATATTCAAGGAAAGGTTTGGAAAACATTTTGATTACTCTGACAGCTGAAATGAAAGTTTTACGAGGACAGCATATTTGGAGCCAAAGATCTGGTTGGCACAGTGAATGTGATGACGAAAATAATTTTACATCAGCCCAGCTTAGCATATTGGCTTCATTTAAAATTTATATCAGACAGGTTTTTTTTTTTTCTCTTTCTCTTGTTTATTGATTCCATACATGTTAACAGGTGAATTTTTTAACATTTTCAAGGAAATTATTCCAATCCCAAATTATCTCACACCTGACAACTAAAAGATGGAAGTTTTCTCAAGTTGTTTTGCAGAACAGCAAAATGTGTGTTTTTAAACATGATAAACAAGAAACGTGATCAATATCGTTCGTGAACTAAGATCACAATGCAAAACAAAAGGAATCTTTGAAAAATACTTTCCCAATAGAGATAAATCTTCAAATTACCCACAGAGAACAGGAACACAAAGGTATTTCGCATGCAGCCTTCCACTACTGGGCATGCTGACTGTCCTCTCCAACCGCTAACTGGAGCTCGGCTTCACTGAGTGTGGGAAGTTCTACTAGGTCTGCCTCTGCAGCAGTCACTGAGCCTGGTACTTCCGCCATCACTGAGGATAGAATCACGCTTTGCCTTCTCTCTTCCTCATCTCTTAAGGCTTCTGCATACCAGGAACGGAAAGCACGGGGGCCTCTGTGACTGAATTTGACCCAAAACTCTAAGACTCTCATTTTACTGGTTTCTGCAAGGGCTCTGGGTCCCCAGAGGAATTCATAGCGTGCAGGATGACTGTTGGGGACCTGCCGGTACGCTAGGTATTGAAGCTTCACCAGACGCGTGAGGAGCTTCTTTGGCTCCCCATATATGAAGTGTTTCTTCCCAGCAAACAGCTTCATCATGTTTAGAAATTCCCAAATGTCCTCCTCAGCGGCACGGTTGCCCTTCAGGAAGATCACGCCCAGAAGACGCATCAGGAGACCCGTTTTCGGAAACCCCTTATCACGACCGACCACCCCATCGTTAGGGAGGTCCATTTTGGCAACAAGGACATAGGAGTCCTCGGCAGAATCAACTTCCTTTAAATCAACTCCAAACACTAACTCTATAGCCTCAGAAGCCCTTTTCAGGATCTCAGGGAACTGACTCTGATACTTCTTTTCGATAATCTTCAGCATATCTGCTTTCGGAATCGGCCTTTTCATTGTGTACCTCTGCATCAGGAACTGCACCAGCACACTGGTCATGTTTCTTAGGGGGTCTTTTGGAGACTTTGCGGTAGAGGCTGAGGCCTCGGAGGATCTTTGCTTTTTCTTAGTTTTGCCCTTGGCTCCTTTGTGTGATCTGGTGCGACCAACACCTTGTGCTTGGGAGCCTTTCTTACGGGTACGGGGCTTACACTTCTGACTGCGAGGCATGATGGCTGTTCTCAGGGAGAGCAGCCAGGAATGTGGCCTGTAGAACAGGTGAAGCAGGCACCTTGACTCTGGACCAGTCTTGGGAATTCACAGTCCTTTAGACAGAGGTCTTTGTCTTCAAAGAGGAAGTGAGAATGACCCACATCCGGTCTGGGGTCGCTAAGGGCGAACGTCAGAGATGGAACAGTTTGGGACCCGGATGTTCTGGGGTTCTTGATTGTTGCGTCCTTACTCAGGGTTTTCACTATTGTTAGCACAGTCTGGGATTGCCTCTGCTGGCTTCAGTCCGTTAACTTCCAAATAAAGCTCTCACTTCCATCCATCAATCCCTGGTAGAGAAACCCAGGCGCAACTTTACTGGGGTCTCCCAAGACCCACCAAAGTGGCAGGACTTAGTGGTGCCTCCTTTATTATGGGTAGGGGGTGGCCCCTTCAGTCCGCACTAGGGATCCTCACCTTCCCTCCACTCGAGGCCTGCCACTTCACCATCCGCCACTTCCACCACTGCCATTTATTTTAAAGACAGAGGAGACTTGAATTTTTTTTTCCTGAAAAATATGGAACATTTCACGAATTTGCATGTCATCCTTGCGCAAGGGCCGTGCTAATCTCTGCATCGTGCCAGTTGTAGTATATGTACTGCTGAAGCGAGCACTGTTTTTTTTTTTTTTTTTTTTTTGAGACTGTCTGACTTTGTCACCCTGGGTAGGGTGCCGTGGTATCATAGCTCACAGCAACCTCAAACCCTTGGGCTCAAGCGATCCTCTAGCCTCACCCTCCCAATTAGTTGGAACTATAGGTACCCATCACAACGCTTGGCTGTTTTTAGAGATAGGGTCTTGCTCTTCTTGCTCAGGCTGGTTTCAAATTTGTCAGCGCAAGCAATCCACCCTCCTCGGCCTCCCAGTGTAGTAGGATTATAGGGGTTAGCCACAGTTCCTGGCCTTTTCTTTTTTTTTTAATTTCTTGTTGGGGATTCATTGAGGGTACAAGAAACCATGTTACATTGATTGCCATTTTGGGTAAAGTCCCTCTTACAATCATGTTTTGCCCCCAAAAGGTGTGGCACACACCAAGACCCCACCCCCACCCCTGCTCCTTCCTTCTCTCTGTTCTTCCTTTTCCCACCCCTCCCTCATTCTTTCTCTCTCTGTTCTCCCTTTCCCTCACCCCCACCTCATCACTAATTGTCACTAATTGTCCTCATATCAAACTTGAGTACATGGGATTCATACTTCTCCATTCTTGTGACGCTTTACTAAGAATAATGTGTTTCACTTCCATCCAGGTTAATACAAAGGCTGTAAAGTCTCCATTTTTTTAATGGCTGAATAGTATTCCATAGTGTACATATACCATAGCTTGTTAATCCATTCCTGAGTTGGTGGGCATTTAGGTTGTTTCCACATTTTGGCAATCGCAAATTGAGCCTGCAATAAACAGTCTAGTGCAAGTGTCCTTATGACAAAAGGATTTTTTTTCTTCTGGGTAGATGCCTCGTAATTGGGTCGCAGGATCAAATGGGAGGTCTAGCTTGAGTTCTTTGAGAGTTCTCCATACTTCCTTCCAAAAAGGTTGTATCAGTTTGCAGTCCCACCAGCAGTGCATAAGTGTTCCCTTCTCTCCACATCCACACCAGCATCTGCAGTTTTGAGATTTTGTGATGTGGGTCATTCTCACTAGAGTTAGATGGTATTTCAGGGTGGTTTTGATTTGCATTTCTCTAATAATTAGGGATGATGAGCATCTTTTCATATGTTTGTTAGCCATTCGTCTGTCTTCTTTAGAGAAGGTTCTATTCATGTCTCTTGCCCATTGATATATGGGATTGTTGGCTTTCTTCACGTGGATTAATTTGAGTTTTCTATAGATCCTGGATATCAAGCCTTTGTCTGATTCAAAATATGCAAATATCCTTTCCTATTGGGTAGGATGTCTATTTGCTTTGGTTGTTATCTCCTTAGCTGTATAGAAGCTTCTGAGTTTAATTAAGTCCCATTTGTTTATTTTTGTTGTTGTTGCAATTGCCACGGCAGTCTTCTTCATGAAGTCTTTCCCCAGGCCAATATCTTCCAGCGTTTTTCCTATGCTTTCTTTCAGGATTGTTATTGTGTCATGCCTTAAATTTAAGTTCTTTATCCAACTTGAATCAATTTTTGTGAGTGGAGAAAGGTGAGGGTCCAGTTTCAGTCTTTTACATGTGGATATCAAGTTTTCCCAGAACCATTTATTGAATAGGGAATCTTTTCCCCAAGGTATGTTCTTGATTGGTTTATCAAAGATTAGGTGGTTGTAAGTTGTTAGTTTCATTTCCTGGGTTTCTATACGATTCCAAATGTCTATGTCTCTATTTTTGTGCCAGAACCATGCCATCTTGACCACTATGGCTTTGTAGTACAGCCTAAAGTCTGGAATGGTGATAGCCCCAGCTTTGTTTTTATTACTAAGAACTGCTTTAGCTACCCGGGGTTTT
>CAUYON010004561.1:0-22620 GCA_963573935.1 Arctocebus calabarensis | reverse complement strand
AAAAAACCAGCTCCTTGTTTCATTAATTTTCTGAATGATTCTTTTGTTTTCAATTTCATTGATCTCAGATTTAATTTTGGATATTTCTTTTCTTCTGCTGGGTTTAGGTTTAGATTGTTCTTCTTTTTCCAATTCCATCAGATGGTTTGTAAGTTTGCTGATATACTCTCTTTCTGTTTTTCGACTGTAGGCTTCTAAAGCAATAAATTTTCCTCTCAGGACGCTTTTGCTACATCCCATAGGTAATGGTAATTTGTGTCTTCATTGTTGTTATACTCAAGGAAGTTAATGATTTCCTTTTTTATTTCTTCCTGCACCCAAGTGTCATTCAGAATAAGGTTGTTTAACTTTCATGCCTTTGTGTGAGGTTGAGCATTTTTGTTGGTGTTGAGTTCCACTGTTAGAGCCTTGTGGTCTGAAAAGATGCAAGGTAGAATTTCAATTCTTTTGATCCTGCTAAGGTTTGTTTTGTGTCTGAGGATATGATCAATTTTGGAGAATGTTCCATGGGATGATGAGAAGAATGTATGTTCTATATCTTTAGGATGGAGTGTTCTATATACATCTACCAAGCACCATTGTTCTAAAGTCTCATTTAAGTCTCTAATATGTTTATTATTTTCTGTTTAGAAGATCTGTCCAGCTCTGAGAGAGGGGTATTAAAGTCCCCTGTTATTATGGTGTTATGGAATATCATATTGCTCAAACTAAGCAGTGTCTGTTTCACAAATCTTGGAGCATTTAAATTGAGTGCATAAATTTTTAAAATTGAAATGACTTCTTGTTGTATTTTTCCCTTAACAAATATAAAGTGACCATTATTATCTTTTTTGACTTTAGTTGCTTTAAATCCACATGTATCTGAGAATAAGATTGCAACTCCTCTTTTTTTCTGAGTTCCCTTTACCTGAAAAATTGACTTCCAACCCTTAACTCTGAGTTTTAATTTGTCTTTTGATGTGAGGTCAGTTTCCTGCACTCAACAGATAGATGGCTTATGTTTTTTAATCCAATCAGCCAATCTATGCCTCTTCAGTGGGGAATTCAAGCCATTGACATTTATTGAGATAATTGATAAATGTGATAGCATTCTATTCATCTTATTTTGTGAACGTCCTTTGGTTAGTTTTGTCTTTTGCGTCATTGGGGAAACTAGGTTCTATCCTATAACTTTCTGGGTGCTTACTTTGCTGAAGGTCCATTGTGATAATATGTAGGACAGGTTGAAATATTTCCTAGAAGACTGGTCTTGTGACAAATTTCCTCAATGTTTTCATATCAATAAAAAAATTGTTTTTTCCATCAATTTTAAAGCTCAGCTTGGCGGGATATAAAATTCTGGTCTGGAAATTGTTCTGTTTAAGTATGTTAAAGATAGATGACCATTGTCTTCTGGCTTGAAAAGTTTCATTAGAGAAGTCTGTGGTCACCCTAATAGGTTTGCTCCTGTAGGTCAGTTGGCGCTTACTCCTGGCAGCTTGCAAGATCTTTTCTTTTGTCTTAACTTTGGATAAGGTCATTACAATATGCCTTGGAGAGGTTCTATTTGTGTTGAGGTGACCAGTGGACTGATGTCCCTCTGAGAGGAGTATGTCAGAATCTTTGATGATATTTGAGAAATTTTCATTTACAATATTCTCTAGAATGGCTTCCATTCCTCTGGGACATTCTTCTTCTTCTTCAGGGATACCTGTAACTCTTATGTTTGAACGCTTCATAAAGTCCCATAATTCTGTCAGTGAACATTCTGCTTTCTCCCTCTTCTTTTCGGCCTCTTTAACTATCTGAGTTATCTCAAGAGCCTTATCCTCTACCTCTGAGATTCTTTCTTCTGCATCATCTAATCTGTTGTTAATACTTTCTATTGCATCCTTAAGTTCCCTAATTGACTGCTTCAGCTCCTTCAGCTCTGCTATATCCTTTTTATATTCTTTCTTATCATTCATCTCTTATTTGATTCTGTTTTTGAATTTCCTTTTGGTTATTATCTACTTTCTGAGCAAGTTCTTTCATTTCATTTTGATTGTTTTCCACTTTCTCAGCAATTTCATTTATTGTTTTCATTATCTGAACTTTAAATTCTCCTTCTGTAATTTCTAACATATAGGAGGGATCTTCTGCGGTAGCTATCTCCCGATCCCTAGAAGGGGTTACTCTGGCCTGGGAATTCATGTTGCCAGAATTTATCTGCTGATTCTTCCTCATGAGTGCTTTCTTGTATCTATTTCCTTGCCCTAATTTTCCTTTCACTTCTTTTTGCTCTTTAAGTTACTGTGGCACTGGCCAGACGTTTTAATGAGTCCTTCTGGTGCAAGATCAGAAGGATGAAAAGATTAAAGAGCAAGAAGGGAACAAGAATTTAAAGAAGAGAGAAATGGAAAAAGAAAAAAAGAAGAAAGAGAGAGAGAAAGAAAGAAGAGGGGCTGAGTAAAAAGAAATATTAACAAAAAGAAGAGGAGCAGTGAAAGAGAGAAACAGGAGAAACATAAGTGTGTGGTAGGGTACTAGGGCCCAACCTTAGAGACCCCCTACCTCGGGGGTTGCTGGGTTGAGTTATTTCCTTGAGGTCAACAGCTCTTAGCCAATGAGCTCAGTTACAGTACCCCAGTGCCACCAGGAACGACAAAAATACTGTAAATCAAACTGAAAGAAACAAACAGAAACCCTTATGAGATAGAATTAGGGGGAGAAATAATAGGGACAAAAACAGTAGCAAAAAATAAAATTCTATTTGTTGAAGAAGACAAAATTAGAAGATCGTTTTTAAACTAGAATGGTGAAAAAAAGGCAAAGAAACATGTTAAAATTAAAAAAACAAAAACAAAAACCCCACAACCAAGCAGTATATGTATCTTTCTAGGAATTGACCAGGCAACAGGTGATCTGAGGAATGAGATGTTAATCACAATGTGATACAGCTGTACAACGTGGGAGCGGAGGCCACTGCTGATTACTCAGACCCTACAGGTTTGGGAGCCCAAATAACTCCTCAACCCACTCAAAAGACACTCCAAGCCATATACCTTGGCCAAAGAAGCTTTCCAGGGACAGCACTTATACCTGGGATCTCTCCTGGTGTGGCTGCCTGCTTATCCAGTGCATCAAGTCCAGTCTCCACCTATGTCCCTGAGGACCACGCTGTCAATCTACCAAACACTTAGATCCCTGCACTTGCTCAGTAGCACAGTCCCCTTTATGGGCAGCTCAGTCAATAGATCACTCGCCCCAGGTCTCCCAGTGAATCCTGGTGCTGCAACATGCAGGGGCAGCCCACAGCTGAATGCTATTAGCTCCTTTCCAGCTCAGCGGCTCAGTCTGGGGCCCCAGACAACACCCAAAGTCATCAGCACACTGGCCCAAGATCTCCCAAGGTAGTTCAATCCAGTGTCCAAGTCCAAAAATAACCCAAAACAGCCCACAGGTAAGGCTTTTCCTGCTTGCAAACTAGCTGTTGCTGTAATTACAGCTGCAGGCAGCCTCTGACCAAAAAAACGCACCCACCACTTGCCAGTTTTCCAGCTCTTTGGTCCTTCTAGGGGGGTCCAAAATTCTCTCACTGACCTCCGTATCACCAAAGGGAAACCTCTGGGCTGAACCTACCGGCCAGAGATGCCTGGGGTCCTCTCTCCCCACTCTCACTGTGCCAGGCTGCACAAAAGCTGCTACTCCGCCATCATCTTTTTTCCTCAGTTTCCTTAGTAGCATTTCTATATGCCAACAGTAAACAATCTGAAAAATTAACCAAAAACTATTCCCACCTACAATCATCACAAATAAAATAAAATCTCTAGGAATAAAATTAGCCAAAGGAGAGAAATATCTCCATAATGAAAACTATAAAATATTGATGAAAGAAATTGAAGAGGATGTAAAACAATGAAATACTATTCCATTCTCATGGACTGTAAAAACCACATATTGTTAAAATGTCCATATAATCCAAAGTATTCTTTTTTTTTTTTTGAGACAGAGCCTCAAGCTGTCACCCTGGATAGATTGCTGTGGCATCACAGCTCACAGCGACCTCCAATTCCTGGGCTCAAGCGAGTTTCCTGCCTCCGCCTCCCAAGTAGCTAGGACCACAGGTGCCCACCACAACACCCGGCCATTTTTTGGTTGTAGCCGTCATTGTTGTTTTGGTGGGCCCGGGCTGGATTTGAACCTGCCAGCTCAGTTGTGCGTGGCCAGAGCCTTAACCCGCTGAGCCACAGGCGCTAAGCCTAATCCAAAGTATTCTATAGATTCAGTGCAATTGCATCCAAATACCAATGGCATTCATCACAGATATAGAAAATATAACCATAAAACTTATGTGGAGCCAAAGGAAACCCCATAATAGCAATGCATCCTGAGCAAAAGATAAAAGCTGCAGGAATCACATTACCTGAGTTCCAATTTTACCAAATTATACACCTGACAATTAAATTCTCTAAATCATCCTAGAAAAATTGTAAATATTTTATTGCTGAATATTACTACTGTCATCTTCAACGTACTTCCCTTGTGAAGCTATGCACCAATGCCAATGCCTAGTCCAACTTTCAAAACAATTATGGAACTCTTTTCTGGAATGGTCATCAAGAGTTGTTGTTATATTACCATTGATGTCCTGAATGTCATCAAAATGTCTTTCTTTAAATATTTCCTTTATCTTTGAGTAAATAAAAAAGTCACTGAAGGCTGTATCAGGTGGGGAGGAAGGGAGTTCCAATACAGTTATTTGTTTATTGGCTAAAATCTCCCATAGACAGTGCCATATGAGGTAGTGGATTCTGACATAAGAACCACACCTTTCTCATGCCAAGCTTTTCAGTAAAGATTTTCCTGTTTGTCTTTCAATGTTTACTTGGTATGCTATGTTTCTCACATTCATCTGACGTTTTTTATCGTTTTGGATTCATTGAAGGTACAAAGAATTAGGTTACACTGATTGCATTTATTAGGTAAAGTCCCTCTCATAATTGTGTCCCACCCCCCGGAAGTGTGCCATATACCATGACTCCCATCCCCCTCCATCCTTCTCTCTTCTGACTCCCTCATCCTCCTAATCCCACCTTAGATCACCTACTGCCTTCATATTAGAATTGAGTACATTGCATTCCTGCTTCTTCATTCTTGTGATGCTTTACTAAGAAGAATTTGTTCCAATGTAAATTTCCATCATTTTTAATGGCTGAGTAGAATTCCAAGGTATACACATATCACAGCTTGTTAATCCATTCTTGGGTTGCACAGCATTTAGGTTGTTTCCACATTTTGGCAATTGTAAATTGAGCTACCAAAAAGAGGCTAGTGAAAATGTATTTATGATAAAATGATATATATTCTTTCTTCCAGGTAGATGCCTATCAATGGGGTTGCAGGATCAATTGGGAGGTCTAATTTGAGTTATTTGAGGAAGAATTTTCTTCCAAAAAGTTTGTATTAGTATACAGTCCTACCAGCAGTGTAAAAGTGTACCCTTCTCTCCACATTGATGCCAGCATCTGAAGCTTTGATACTTTGTGATGTGGCCTCTTCTCTCTGGGGTTAGGTGATATCTCAGGGTGTGTTTTATTTGCATTTCTCTCACAATCAGGAATAACGAGCGATGTTTCAAATGTTTGTTAGTCATTCATCGTCCTTCATCAGAGAAAGTTCTGTTCATATCCCTTGCGCAGAGGTAGATGAGATTCTTTTCTCTTTTTCTGTTGATTAATTTGAGTTCTCTGTAGATTCTACTTATCAAGTTCTTGTCAGATTGATAGCCTGCAACTATCTTTTTCCACTGTGAAAGTCATCTGTTTGCTTTAATTGGTGTGTCCTTAGCTGTGCAGAAGCTTTTCCCAGTAATTAAGTCCCATTTATTAATTTTTGGTGTGTTGTAAAAATACACACAAAATAATATATAACAACACAAAGAATGAATATCTTTTATTTACAATATGAGTGGAACTGAAGTAAATAGTGTGAAGTGAAATAATTAAGACAAGCACAGAAAGACAAATCTCATATATTCTCACTCATATGTGAGAGGTAAATATTATAAACAGTTAATCTCATTGAGTAGAAAGTAGAATGATGGTTTCCAGAGGCTGAGAAGGGTAGCGAGGAAGGGGATGTAAAATGGCAATTATTAGTGGATGAAAAAATATGGTTACATAGTTTGACAGAATGAAGAATATTTGATAGAAAAACAAAGTCGCTATAATTTACAATAAATTAGGATATACTTCAAAATAATTGAGTGATATTATAATGTTCCTAAATAAATGAAATTATCAATGCACGAGGTGATATATATTCAAATACCTGGATTTAATTAATTCCCACAGTATGCCTGTGCTAAAACATCACATTCACACTAATAATAAATGCTACTACTATGTATTCTGGCTAATTAAAGTTAAATATATATATATATATATATTTAAAAGAGAAAATCTATAAGGAAGATAGAACATATTCCAGGGGAGTGTTATTGTATGAGTTCAGACTATTAAATTTCTGAATTCATTCTTTAAAAAGTGCTTCATACCTCCTAGCTAAATAGTACTATGGTCACTTTCTAGGTACTCCCCTTGGCTATCTGGCAGCCATAGTGATATTAACCAATGAGGTATGTAGCACTCTTTCTAGGATGTGTTTAAAAATCTAATTGCCCAACCTCATACACAAATTCAGGTGTGGAAAGAGAATACATTTTATTATTTTGATAAAGGGGCCATAGCATCTATTTTTTCTAAACTACTGTGATCAGTGTATTGGATTTATTCACTATCTATGGATAAAGTAGATAGAGAAAATGACACTTCACAATGTGTAGCCTCATAAGCTAAGCAGTATGAAACTCTTGGTAAATCATCCACATAAACCAAAATACAGATTGTGACTCCTAAACTTGAACAATATAGTGACTAAGTGACTATACGAATAAGGCAACAGATAGCTACAAAAATGCAACAAAACTGTTCTCCTAATGATGTCACCTGATTTACATAACTATAAAAATCTTGAGCCCTCAGAGTCTGATTCCAGTGGGGGCAGCTCTGACGGAAATGGCCTGAGGCTCTGAGATACTGGTTCCTGGGGTCATAAACCGGCCCATTCACACAAAGCATGTTCATGTTGTGAGGGTGGCAGAGACAGGCCTATTCCACTATTAGTACCTTGCTGTACCCAGGCCCCTACTTTGGCAGCATGGTCCCTAGGATGGTTCTGAGTCTGAAGTTCACAATTCACTCTCTGAGTTCTGAAAAGTTGCCTGCAGTAGCTGTGTTCCAGTCTGCAGGTCAAATTCAGACTCCTGCTACCAGGCTGGTAATGCCCACTGGCACACACCTGCTCCTGCAACTAGCATGGCTAGTGGCGCCAACCACTGGTACCCCATCCATCACAGCAGTACCCCAGACCAGCAGGACCACCCCCTACAGTGACAGTGCCACCCCAGACAGTGGTGGTGGCTCCATGGACCCTCCTGCTGGGGTCAAATTTGGGAGAGACACCCCCCATTTCTGTGGAACACAGAGGGAGCCTGTCCTGACCAGCAGGGGTTGCAGAGATGGAGTGTGGCCAAGGCAGAGCTGTGGTCTCTGAGGGAGAGAACCACAGTCCAGATGGGTAACCCTGGCTGGCAACAGAAGCTGGTGGAGCATTTCCCAGTTTCCAATGACCACTGGAGGGAATCAGGTCTGAACTCCTCCTGCCTGAAGGTCGCATAGTGCAATGGCCCAGTTAGGGAGGCATTGTCTCCCCTTTGACTCATGTACAAATCCCTGGTGTACTTGAGTATTAGAGAGAGCTGGGCCACATCCCTGTCGGGTTACCAGTGACTGGGTGTGATGGTGATGCAAGGTGGGGAAAGAGGCACCAGTCCCCCTAAAATAATTCTTTTTCAGGGTGGGCCTTTCTGACTCCACAGACCACCAGAGTGAGTCACACTTGAGCTGCCAGTGGACCCCTCCTGTCTAGTTGCTAGAAATCTTTTGAACTCTCCCACTTGATCTCCATTTGTGCTGACTGGGACAATTGATTTGGAACTTTTGATCTGCTCTGACTGTCCAGAGACTCTCCAAGGTTATGCCCTGGTTATGTTGTAGTGTGAGGATCTGATTCTCCTCTCCCACTTATTGCCTGTGGGGAGTGGGGTGTCTTAATTGCTTTTATTTCTCCCCAGCTGAGATTTCAAACTAAAGTCACTGATTCACTAGGATTGGTCAGAATCTAGCTAAATATAAGACAGACCTACTTAACCCCATCATACCAAGCAGGTCCCCAGAGTCTCAGGCTATATTCCTGAACAGGACCTTGGTAAAGCCATAGGGGAAAAGTGACACTCACCAGTCCCAGCACTCTAGTAAAGGACCAATTAATTGCATCTCCAGGAGCTCTCAATTCAATTTCACCTTACCAGCCTTTTGAGCCAAATGGTGAAAAATAACTATGGGGCAGAATCAGTGGAAAAACTCAGGCAACATGAACAACCAAAGTAGATCAATTCCCCAAAGGTATGACAAAGGAGAACAACAGAAGATCCCATTCATAAACAAATGGCTGAGATGTCAGAAATGAAGTTCAGGATTTGGTTAACAAATGAGATTAACAGAATTGAAGTAAAAGTGGAATTAAAAGTTTAAGGAGTAATTCAAACGTTGTCTCAAAAATTCAATAAATACAAAGATAAAATCATTAAAGAATATGACAAATTGAGGCAAGAATTTGCATCCCTCAAAGACCTGTGATATACAGTAGAATCCTTCAGTAATAGCATGGAACAGGCAGAAGAAAGGATCTCTGACATTGAAGACAAAGCTTTTGAACCCTACAAAATGCTCAAAGATGAAGAGAAATGGAGAGCAAAGATGGATCATTCCCTGAGAGAGTTGTGGGACCATTACAAAAAAATAAACATTTTCCTTTTTGCCTTATTGGAATTCCTGAAGGAGATAAGAATTATCTGATCTGAAAGGCCAGATGTTCTACTCCAAGAGATATTAGAGGAAAACTTCCCAAACATGGAAATAGATACTGAAATTCAGATAGCGGACAGTTTCAGAACCCCAGCATGACTCAATCAAAATAAAGCATCCCCTGCACACATTGTTTTTTTGTTTGGGTTTTTGGGGAGCATTTTGCAGTTTTTGGCTGGGGCTGGGTTTGAACCTGTCACCTCCGGCATATGAGGCCAGCACCCCTTTGAGGCACAGGTGCTGCTCCCCCTACACACATTGTAATTAACTTCGCCAAACTTAGTATGAAGGAGAAAATCCTGCAAGCAGCCAGACATAAGAATATCATAACCTACAAGGGGAAGAATATTACAATGTCTGGAGATATCTCAGCTGAAACTTTTCAAGCCAGAAGAGGATGGTCATCAACCTTAAATCACCCAAAACCAAAGCAAAATTTAGCCCAGGATCCTGTATCCAGCTAAACTGAGTTTCATTTAAGATGGAGAAGTCAAATACTTAATGAGATTCACATGTTGAAGAAATTTGCCATAACAAAACCAGCTCTTCATTATATTCTCAGACCCATCCTCCATAATGACCAGCACAATGCTTTACCACCAAAGTAAACTGACTCAGAAATTTTTTATCAAACTCAATTTCCACAGTGGTAAAAGGATTAAAAACATCCACTTGTCTTGAAAAACTTCACACCCAAAATACTACCAGGATTATCAATACTCTTAATTAATATGAATGTCATAATTTGTCCAATAAAGAGGGACAGGTTGGCTGACTAGATACAAAAACTCAGGCCAGGTATCTGCTACATAGAATAATATCATATTATTTTAAAGGATAAATATAGACTCAGAGTGAAGGGATAGACATCTATAATCTAGGCAAATAGAAAACATAAAAAAGCAGGGGTTGCAATTTTATTTTCAGATACATTAGACATTAAACCAACAGAAGTAAGGAAAGACAAGGATGACCACTTAATATTTGTTAAGGGAAACACTCAAGATGATGAAATATCAATTATCAACATTTATGTGCCCAACCAAAATGCTCCTCAATTTATAAGCAAGACAGACAAGAATAATTTGATATCTCCCAGAACCATAATACGTGGAGATTTTAACACCCCTTTGGCAGTGATGGATATATCCTCCGAAAAGAAACTAAGCAAAGAATGTTTGGACTTAAACTTCACCATACAACAATTTAATTTAATAGACATCTATAGAACATTTCATCCTAGCAAACTTGAATACACATTCTTCTCATTAGTCCAGGGAATAGCCTGCAAAATTGATCACATCTTAGGTCACAAAGTTAACCTAAGCAAATTTCAAAGAATATAAATTATTCCTTGTATATTCTCAGATTACCACAAAATAAAAATTGAACTCATCAATAACAGGAATCTGTATATCCATATAAATACATGGAAACTAAATAACCTTAGGAACTGGAACTAAATAACCTTATGATAGCTGGGTCATACATGAGATTAAGAAGGAAATTACCAAGTTTTTGGAACAGAACAATAATGAAGACAAGAATTATCAGAACCTCTGAGATACTGCAAAGGCAGTCCTCAGAGGGAAACTTATAGCCCTACAAGCCTTCCTCGAGAGAACAGAAAGAGAGGAAGTCAACAACTTTATGGGACATCTCAAGCAACTGAAAAGAGAAGAACATTCCAACTCCAAACCCAGCAGAAGAGAAGAAATAACCAAAATTAGAGTTGAATTAAATGAAATTGAAAACAAAAGAATTATTCAAAAGATCAAGGAATGAAAAAGTGGTTTTTTGAAAAGTTTAATAAAATTGATAAACCCTTGGCTAGCCTAACCAGAAAGAGAAAATTAAAGACCCTAATGTCATTAATCAGAAATGACAAAGTCAAAATAACAACAGACACCTCAGAAATTAAAAAAATATATTAATGAAAACTATAAAAACTCTACTCTCAGAAATATGAAAATCTGAAAGAAATTGATGAATACTTGCAAGCACGCCACCCTCCTAGATTTAGCCAGAAAGAATTAGAAATGCTGAACAGACCTATATCAAGTACTGAAATAGCAACACCTATAAGAAATCTCCCATTAAAGTAAATTCTGGGACCAAATGGCTTCATATCAGAATTCTTCCAAACCTTTATAGAGGAACTAGTACCTATATTACATAACATTTTCCAAAAAATAGAAACAGAAGGAATAGTTCCCAACACATTTTAAGAAGCAAATATCACCCTGATCCCCAAATCAGGAAAAGATCCAACTAGAAAAGAAAATTATACACCAATTTCTTTAATAAATTTAGATGCAAATATATTAAAGAGGATCCTAGCAAACAAAATCCAGCAACACATCAAACAAATTATACACCATGACCAAGTTGGTTTTATTTCAGAATCTCAAGGATGGTTGAATATATGTAAATCTATAAATAAAATATGTCACATAAACAAAATAAAACTAAAGATCATATGATTCCCTCAATTGATGCAGAAAAACCTTTTAATAATATCCAGCATCTTTTTATGATCAGAACACTTAAGAAAAAAGGTATAGAAGGGACATTTCCTAATCTGATAGAGGCCATCTCCAGCACACACACAGCCAATTTTGTATAGAATGGAGTTAAATTGAAATAATTTCCATTCAGATTAGGAACCAGACAAGGTTGCCTATTGTCTCCACTGCCTTTTAATATTCTAAGGGAATTCTTATCCATCACAATAGGCAAGATAAGAGAATCAAGGGTATCAAAGTAGGAACAGGGGAGATAAAACTTTCACTTTTCACTGAAGGGGTACCGTCCCCTGTACTCCAGGATGGTGATGCAGTCTCATATGTGCTCCTTGAGGTATGAGGCCCTGAGAAGGGAAAATTCCATTTTGGGGCTAGAAGTGAGACCTAAGGGTTAATTCCTCCCTGCTTGCTAAAATGGTCTTGCTAATCTCAGCAGGCAGTTATGCCTTGAGAAAGGAATGCACTGAAGGGCCCAGCAAAATTGTAGCTGGAGACTGAGCACTTGCCTAGGGCAATGGGATGTTGCACTTTTTTCCCTAACTTCTAATTACACAATAAGTTTCATTTAAAATTTAGAGGAGAGTGGGCAAACAGAACAGACAGTCTGGTGTCCTTATGGCTTATCTTTAAGTTAAATGCTCCAGACTTAGAAATGATGTGTACGTGCTTTGTAATGTTTATGCTGAGGAGGAACTTTTTATGGCAGTTTCAACTAGTGCATTAGTTCTTTAATCTTGTTTATTTTTATCTGATGAATTTGGATATATAATACAGTGAATAAAGATGGGTTGTTACTGAGTGCCTGAGTGAGTCTCAGTCTTCCCTTTTCAAAATCAATCATTTTGTCTTTGGTGCTTATCTCCAAGTCACTGACTAGGTGAGCCAGTAGACAGCAACATTTCACAGAGGATATGATTGTATACCTGGAAACACCCAGGACCTCAACTACAAAACTCATAGAAGTGATCAAAGAATACAGCAGCATCTCAGGTTACAAAATCAATATGCATAATCAGTAGCCTTTATATTTACTAACAATAGTCAAGTTGAAAAAACAGTCAAGGAGTCTATTCATTTTACAATAGTACCAAAGAAGATGAAATATTTCAGAGTTTACCTAATAAAGGACGTGAAATAGCTCTATAAAGAGAATTATGAAACTCTGAGAAAAGAAATAGTAGATGATATTAACAAATAGAAAAACATACCATGTTCATGGCTGGGAAGAATCAACATTGTTAAAATGTCCATACTAACAAAAGCAATATACAATTTTAATGCAATCCCTATTATAGCACCACTGTCATACTTTAAAGACCTGGAAAAAATAATACTTCGTTTTATATGTAATCAGAAAAAACCTTGATTAGCCAAGACATTACTTGGAAATAAAAATAAATCAGGAGGAATCACACTACCATACTTCAGACTATACTGTAAATCTACAGTGATCAAAACAGCATGGTAGTGGCACAAAAACAGAGAGGTAAATTTATGGAACAGAATAGAGAACCAAGAGATGACCCCAGCTACTTGTTGTCATTTGATCTTTGATAAGCCAATCAAAAACATTCACTGAGGAAAAGATTCCCTATTTAACAAATGCTGCTGGATAAACTTGCTGGTGACCTGTAGAAGACTGAAACTGGACCTCCACCTTTCACCATTAACAAAGATAGATTCTCACTGGATAAAAGATTTAAACTTAAGACATGAAACTATAAAAATAAAAGAAAGTGCAGGGAAAACACTTGAAGAAATTGGCCTGGTAGAATATTTTATGAGGAGGACTCCATGGGCAATTGAAGCAACACCAAAAATTCATTACTGGGACCTGATAAAACTGACAAGCTTCTGCACGGCCAAGAACACAGTACATAAAGCAAGCAGACAGCCCTCTGATTGGGAGAAGATATTTGCAGGTTATGTCTCTGACAAAGGTTTAATAACCAGAATCTACAGAGAAGTCAAATGTATTAGCAAGGAAATAACAAGTGATCCCACCTCAGAGTGGGCAAGGGACTTGAATAGACACTTTTCTGAAGAAGACAGGCACTTTAAAAAATGCTCTTCATCCATAATCATCAGAGAAATGCAAATCACAATCACTTTGAAATATCATCTATCTCCAGTAAGTTTAGCCCATATCACAAAATCCCAAAACTATAGATGTTGCCATGGATGTGGAGTCAAGGAAACAGTTCTGCACTGCTGGAGGAAATCCAAACTCACATAGACCTGTTGGAAAGAAGCTTGGAGATGACTTAGGGATCTAAAAATAGACCTCCCATTCGATCCTGGAATTCCTCTACTAGGTATATATGCAGAAGATAAAAACATCACTTTATGACAAATATATTTGCACGAGAATGCTTATTTCAGCCCAATTCATAATTGCTAAGTCATGGAAGAAGCCCAAGTTCCCATTGACCCATGAATGCACTAATAAATTGTGGTATATGTAAACCATGGAATATTACACAGCCTTAAAAAAAGAGGGAGACTTCTTTTATGTTTACATGGGTGGAGATGGAATATTTTCTTCTTAGCAAAGTATCTCAAGAATGGATGAAAAAGTATCCAATGTACTCAGCCCTACTATGAAACCAATATATAAGCACTCATACTTCCATGTGAAAGCTATAACCCAACTACAGTCCAAGATGAAGGGGAAAGAGGAGGGAGCGGGAAAGATGAGTGGAGAAAGACAAATTGGTAGGACCACACCTATGGTACATTTTATAATGGTACATGTCAAATCTACTAATTATAAAGTATAAATGTCTTAACACAATAATTAAGAAAGTGAGGTGAAGGCTATGTTAAACAGCTTGATGAAAGTATTTCAAATTGTATATAAAACCAGCACATTGTACCCCATAAATGCATTAATGTATACAGCTATGATTTAATAAAAAAATGTTTATTAAAAAAAATCAGGATATGTCTTGAATGGGTAACTTCCAACAGGAAATGAGGACATTTGTCATGATTGATATGTTGTTCCACAATGAATAAAATATCATAGTATGGAATTTAGTCTATTCTGTAGCTAAGCTCAGATATATAAGCATCTATTAATATGGGAAAAGAGGAAGAAATAGTGAAAATAATTCCAAAAATCCTTCAAATTTGCCAGGGCACTTAGTCAGTCAGGGGTATTGTGCTCCTTAGTTTCAGATATGGATTCATTAAGTATCATGAAATAGTGTTTATACAAAATTTATAAAATATCATGGTAAGTAGTTTACATGCAACTATACTTTGTTGTATATCTGTTGGACATCTAATGGACCCAAACCTGGGACAGTGGTCAGCAAGGGAGAGAGCATTGTAGAAATCAAAAAACTTACACCAAACTTAGTACATAAAACCAGAAACCTGTAAGGGCATACACTGTTTTATGTGCCTAGTGGCAGTATGAAACCAATGCAATAACCTGTCTGGCTTTCCAGGGTCTTCTTATTTGGTACATAATGAAGTGTACATGGAAGAATGCCCAGCAATCAGTAGTTAGCAGTTAAGGTTAAAAAAGAGAAAGAGGTGATTGCAGCCTCTAGGAAAGTTGCATAAAGGGTAAACAGGGACATGGGATAATGAAACATCTGAAGTGGCCAGATAATGGTGTAAGCAGGAGAGAGTGGGGAGAAAAAAATCTCATTTCCTGAAGCATAAAACTCAGCTTCTCTAGCCTAAGCCACTATTTGATGGTCTCAGCTTGCCTGCACTGCTAATTACTCCATGCACTGATAGTTATGTAGACATTCCCCTGACTGGGCACTTTACCCTGCATTGGAAGGTGTGTGAGGAATTCAGTTTGTCTACCTCCCACATCTCCCCTGTTTTATTTATTTGAATGGGACAGTCTTCAGGTTTGGGAAGGGTATTGGAAAACAGGGGGAAGAAAATAAATAGAAAAGAAATCATATGACATATGACTACATTTTTCTGTACATGTTAGAAAGTCTTTGGGACATTGATTGGTTTTTATCTCAAGTGAATTTACTTATAAGATCTTGATCATCCCAATTCCCATGTTAACTCAGTGTGACAACTTAGCATGACAATTCAGGCCCTCATGACATTCCAAAACTGCCAAAATAGCTAGACCGTATCTGTTATCTGCCCTGCTCATATCTAACTAACTGTCTAATTTAACATTTTCCCTCTGATTTACAAGGCCCAATTCTTTGGGAACAGGGCCGTAAACTACTCTCATTGAGAAGGAGTGGTGTCACGGGTAGTGGGCACTGCAATCAGCTCTTTTTCAGGACAAGAGTGGATGTCTATCTAGATTGCCACGGTAAATGAGGTGCAGTTGGTTGTAAGTGTTGTTATTTCCATACAGTTGGATGTCTGGCTATTGTTGTAAATGTTGATATGCAGTGGTGACTAGTATCTGTAAATCAACATCCTCTAAGTGAGAAGAAATAAATCTTGTTACATAATTGAAAATACAGGGCTTAAAAATCAGATTTGGTTAATATTTGACATTTTTTTCCCTAATCACTTTTTTATTTATAAACAGAATAGAAGAAATTAAATTTTGGATTATAATTAAAAGAAGCCATTTGTTAAGAATATGCCCAGTTACTGTGAGATCCAGACAGAGAAATGCCAATTAAGAAAGAAAAGCAGCTACTATTATAAAAAGTAAAGAAGACTCTCCCACCCTTTTTTTTTTCTTACTTCCAAATAAGCAACTGACCTTTGGTTTTCTGCTGAATGCTGGGACTTTATCTCAAGGACACCTATAAAATAGCAATCCCAGGGTTTAGCAGGCAAAAAGGTAAACAGTTTAACAAAAATTGTATTTTAATTTTTTAGTGGTTGATTAACACTTTGTATTCTGACTTTTGATGCATTTTTCATTACTTCGAATATGTGTATAATAACAGAAATTTAAGAGGCTTTGAACATAAGTCTTAAAAACTGGGAACAGAAAATTTTATTGTTTTTAACTAGAGATTTTCTTCTAATAAAAGGAAAAAGAAGTTTGTGTATAAAGCCTCACTTAAGCTTCTCTAAAAGCCTGTCATGTCAAAGGAGTTAGGCATTTAACTTAACCTTCAGATTTCGTTTAAACAGTGGGGTAGTGCAATGAGACTTGATCTCCCAGAAGCAGAGAAGTTGTGGAATACATAGAGGGTTGTATTTTATCTTCTACTTTAGAGATGGATATAGGAGAGGAAAACAGAGGCCTTAAAATTTAGGAAGAGCATAGAAAGTTGCTCTGGTGTTATGAAAAACAGTTTGCTTATCAGTTACAGAGAGAATGTTACCCAAGCCTTAATTATTCCTGTGTGATGAAGTTGAGCTTGTTTCTAGGTGAAGTCTGCTCATCTGAAATAGTTTTAGAAGGTATTCTGTGGTTGTGGAGGATGCCAACTAAGGGGGATCTGCCAGTTTCAGCCATGAGCTCTGTTCCCTGGTGCATTTCTCTCCAGATACTGAGCTGGCAGCAGAGGAAGATGCAGCCTCCAGAGCAGGATGCATTCTTGATGTTTTCTTGCCTGAGCCTCTAGCACACCTCTGTCTCTGAAAAATTTCTACCATAGTGTTAGCCACCATTGGAAAAGTTTATTTTCCTGCTCCCAGGGCCAACTACAAGCCTCTTTTCCTCTCTCCCTTCTCTCTGTCTCCATCCAGTTATCAAAGAACAAGAAGGTCAGATTTGAAATTCTGCTTGTGAAGTTTGAGGCTCCTTTCCAATTTTTTGAAATTTATGACAAATATTAGGGACTGACTGGGAGATGAAGTGCACTGCCAGACAAATTATCCTTCCCTAGTGTCAGGATCTAAATTGGGAAGGAAGGATAACATTTTTTACTAACAATCTCTAATCTGAAGGAATCATATTACTATTAGTGATGCAAGGAAGTCCCCTGATGTAACTATTTTTAATGCCATTTTCTCTAACTGCTGACCTAAGGTCTCTAATAAGTTTACACAGGAGGGCTATATATTTAGTACTCTAGCTGCCTCCCAGCACTTGAACAGGGAAAACTTGTAAATCATCCTCATGCTCAGGGCATTCTTGTAAAGCCTGATTTAGGCATAGTTTCATGGAATAATGTAAGAGACTGTGATGCTGTGGAAAAATGATTAGTTCCCTGTGACTGTGGCATAATTTTTTTCTTTTATAAAAGGAGTACAAAAAGAGGTTATTTGTGGGAATATTTAGAAGGGTTAGAGTGTGGTATTGAAATTAAGGACCGGATTGCCTAAATGGGTTCTAAAGGCATACGACACATGTTCCAAGTTGTTAAATAAGGAGCAGTGACTGGCCTGATGTGTTGGTGTGGACAAATGCCTATTCTTTTCCAATCAGCTAATTTTATTTTATTTTTTATTTTATTTTATTTACTTATTTTTTTGAGACAGTTTCACTTTGTAACCCTCAGTAGAGCGCTATGACATCACAGCTCACAGCAACCTCCAACTCCTGGGCTTATGCAATTATCTTGCCTCAGCCTCCTGAGTAGCTAGAACCACAGGCGCCCACCACAATGCCCAGCTATTTTTTGTTGCAGTTTAGCCGGGGCTGAGTTTGAACCTGCCACCCTCGGTATATGGGGCTGGTGCCCTACTCACTGAGCCACAGGTGCTACCCCCAATCAGCTAATTTTAAACTAGCCTCTTTGGGAAACCCAGGGCATTGATAATATATTACAGTAAAAAAATTAGTAAGTTTTTTGTTAGAAACTTTAAATCTGGCTGCTTAAAGAAGCCCTTGAGTTGGAGTTTATGAGCCTTATGAGTTTATGAGTTCTTTAGTGAGGGATTAACCCATGAAAGTAACTGGGGGTAAAAAAGAAAAATATAGGCAGAAATGTAAAGATGGATTTCAGGTGGGTAAAAATACCGATAAGATCCTTGCATGTGGAGTTCTTGAATAAGGAAGAAAAAAACTCATATAGTATAAAATGAGGAGGGAATACCCCTGTAATTCTTTAGACAATACAGATAGAAACTGTTGAAAGCAACCAAAAGAGAACATGAGAAAGGAAAGGAGCTGCTGTCTTAAAGCTGCAACAAGTTCATGACTAGTTGAATATTCCTGTGGAAAAATGATGGGTGCCAGAAAGGGGGAAAAGGAGAAGAGATGGACTATCTTTTGCCTTTGTTCCAAAAATTTTCATTCAGAAAACACAATAGAGTGTCCCCTACCAGAATCCACAAGTTAAGATAATCCTTCCCTAGCAAAATGGGACAATTGATGGGAGAGCTATGAAGGGAGAAATAAGGGAGTAAAGATCTCTGCCTCTTAGCTTCAAGGCAGCTCAATACAAACCCCTGACCAGGTGATGACCTCTGATCCCCAAGGGGGCCAGAGCAGATTGCCTGAAGGCTATATGAAGTTCACAGAAATACAGAAATGGGAAAAGAAATAATAGAAAGGGAAAGTAATCTTTGGCCTCTAATTTTGTATAAATAATATTATACTAATTGATACCATTATATAATATTACACAATGAATATTATTATATATTATTATATTATGTAATATCAATTGCATAATACATATATTATATAATTGATATTATTGAACAATTTTACAATTAATATTTCTTGCATGAAGGTAATGTACATGTTGGAATACATGTATCATATGTGAAAGACAGACACTAATAAGAAAGTAGAGGTTTCATTTGACAGTAAATGTCATTTACATATAGAATTCTGTTCCTGCACAAGTTTTCTACAGAATAACAAACCTAAAGTTTCCTAAAAATTTCAATTAGTAATGTTTAGCAAGTTCCTGTTAGAAAATCAGGATACAGCACAATAACATTTTGGATTAAGGCAAGTGATAGCATGTTGTTTCCAGAGAAACAAGTCTGATATAGCCAGAATCGTAGAGTTTGCATTTCTTTATATATAGAAACTTTGAAGTCTAAAAGAAATAGATGTTAACCAATTCAATTTAAGCATTCCAAATTGTATATAAAATCAGCACATTGTACCCCATAAATGCATTAATGTACACAGTTATGATTTAATAAAAATAGTAAGAGAAAAAAATAAATAAGTTGAAGCTCTAGGTTTTACTAGTTTTGTCCATTTGTGTAGGACTTTTTGATTCTCTGGGACCTACTTTATTCATCTATATGATGAAGATAATATTAGTACTTTACTCATAAAATAATTCAGATGATTAAATGAGACAATACATGTACAACACATAGCACGGTTCTTGGAACATAGTAAATACTCATTTGAAATTATTATCACATTGTATCATTTATTTAATTTAAGAAATAATTTTTGAGCACCTACTCCATACCAGGTACTGTGCTAAACAGACTAAAACAAGACTTTTAAGGAGCTTGCAACCTAGTGAAAGGGAAATACAATCATTTAGTAATTGTCCTGAAAATGTATGTAAAATATGACTGTGACAAGTATATAAAAACTAGATATACATTGTCAAATTTCTGGGCATAGAGTTTCTGGTAGAATTTCGAGATGATCTTTTGTATCGCTGTGGCATCAGTTGTAATTTCTCTTTTGTCATTTCTGATTGAGGTGACTAGAGATTTTACTTTTCTATTTCTGATTAGTCTGGCCAAAGGTTTATCTATTTTATTTATTTTTTTAAAAAAACAATTCCTTGTTTCATTAATTTTCTGAATGATTCTTTTGTTTTCAATTTCATTGATCTCTGATTTAATTTTGGATATTTCTTTTCTTCTGCTGGGTTTAGGCTTAGATTGTTCTTATTTATTTATTTTTTTTTTTGTAGAGACAGAGTCTCACTTTATCCCCCTGGGTAGAGTGCCGTGGTGTCACACTGCTCACAGCAACCTCCAGCTCTTGGGCTTAAGCGATTCTCTTGCCTCAGCCTCCCTAGTAGCTGGGACTACAGGCGCCCGGCTATTTTTTTGTTTTGCAGTTCGGCCGAGGCCGGGCTTGAACCCGCCACCTTCGGTATATGGGGCCGGCACCCTACTTGCTGAGCCACAGGAGCCGCCCACAAGAGAATCTCTTAAGCCCAAGAGTTGGAGGTTGCTGTGAGCTGTGACGCTACAGCACTCGACTGAGGGCAACAGTGAGTCTCTGTCTCATAAAACCAAACCAAAACAAAAAAAGTTCTTTTGCATTTAAAAATATGTCAGAAACAAAACCAAGACGATGAATATGTTAATTTGCTTCACAACAGTCTACACCCTACTACAAATCCAATATCATTGTGTTGTATTCCCTCATGTAAACAATAAAAGTTAATCAAGAAAAAATGAAAGTTAAAAGGCAAACCGAACAAACTTCTGCATGCTCTGTGGAATATAATGTTTTTAATTCTGCTGAATTAGAATACAAACTTCAGGAGGGAAGCTGCTGTATGCTATTGGCCCAAATGTGCATTCCTCACAACTAACGCATGGCTCGGCACACAATAGGCGTTCAGTGAACATTTGTCGAA
This sequence comes from Arctocebus calabarensis, assembly GCA_963573935.1. Taxonomy (NCBI): domain Eukaryota; kingdom Metazoa; phylum Chordata; class Mammalia; order Primates; family Lorisidae; genus Arctocebus; species Arctocebus calabarensis. Next base: position 1,722 of record CAUYON010004561.1, on the reverse strand, counting down.
TAAATGAGTGGAACTGAAACTCTCAATTTTGTAGTCCTTTTGCTTTGCCTTCTTAAACTTCTGAAAGTAATTGCATAGAATGGCAACACCTTGTCTCACAAAAATTATCCAAATTCACCAAGTCAAAATCTCATCACATAGTTATGAAGGTGACCTTGAACAAGCTACTTAAGCCTACTGACATTCCATTGATATTCCATGCTCTTCCACGTCCAGTTCAGGTGAGTTCCAGCCCACCCTACTTGTCAAAGTGTAGGGAAAAAGAGCTCTGAGAACAGGAAGTAATAATGTACCTATTTGTTTTATATAAATATATATATATTTGTATTATTTTTTAAGGCAGAGTCTCACTCTGTTGCCAGACTAGAGTGCTATGGCATCATAGCTCACAGCAACTTCAAACTCCTGGAGTCAAGTGATTCTCTTGCCTCAGCCTCTCTAAGTAACTGGGACTAAAAGTGTTCACCACAATGCCTGGCTAGTTTTTCTATTTTTATTAGAGACGGGAATCTCATTCTTGCTCAGGCTGGTCTTGAACTCCTGAGCTGAATGGATCCACCTGCCTCCGCCTCCTAGAATGCTGGGATTACAGGTGTGAGCCACCATGCCTGGCCCTGTAATTTTTTTTGTCTTAATATAAAATAAGGCTCTCCTTTGTCATGGCAGGTGGCACAGATGAGAGAAACGGCTCTCACAGTGTCCTGAGTGAGAACCACTGCAGTTCTTGATTTCACATCCCAGAGCTCTGCGCCTAAACATTTTCATCGGCTACACACCAGGGCTGGATAGTTGTATTTCTTCATTTAGCAAGCATTTATTGACACATCTGCATGTACATGTACTGGACAGGGTGCCAGGGAGACATTAATGAACACGATGCATTCTGGGCTTTAGGAAACTTCCAGTCTTATAGGGGAGAGGACCTAGTAATTTGCATAGACACACCCACATCTGCATTTGTAAATGGAGCTAACCATGTGATGGTCAAGACCAACTCTTGTCTCCAATGTTGACCTATGTAAGAATCACTTCGGGGTTTGGTTCCAAGTTCAATTTCTTAGGGTCCACCTGCAATTTCTGATTCAGTTAACACAGTGTTGGGGGGTGTCCCAGTATTTGTTTTGCTGGGAAGATTCGCAGTGTTGTAAGTTCCGTTACTCCAAAAACTGCTGCTTGAAAACTGTTAGCAGAGTGTGTGATCCATGTGTAAAAAATACCTGCCTATGTCTTTGCCAGTCAGAATGTCACCCACTCCTTTCTCACAAGGAGAAGGTTTCCCTGTCTCTTCCTTTCTATTCTGCGTGAGAAGCTGAGCAGAATCCAGCTAGTGAAGAAGCAAGTTCTTATGGAGGTTGTTGGCCTCAGTGTCGATTTGGGCCCACCAGGAGCTGTGGCATTTCTGCACGGCAGGTGATTTTCAACCCATGTGCCTTGACACACCAGTGTGCAGTGAGAGGATCTTAGGTGTGTGGGAAAATGTTTCAAGTCATTAATTAAATTATTTTTGAATGACGTTCAATGCATAGGAAGTATATGCTTTTTATTTACTGTTTATTTTTCTTTTTGATCAACATAATTTTTTTTTTTTATAATTTTATTGAATCATAATTCTGTACATTGGTGCAATCATAGGGCACGATTTATATACATTCAGAAATGTTTTGATCGTACTGTTACAGTTAGCCTTCATGGCATTTTCTTGATCACTATATAAAGACATTG
>CAUYON010004560.1:0-37279 GCA_963573935.1 Arctocebus calabarensis | reverse complement strand
GGCTGGGCAAGCCACCTGGCCCCTGTCCAAAATGCAAGACCTTAAGTATTTCACATACTGCCTTATCGAAGAGGAAGAATAGATTTCGTTCTTGACAGATTTGGTATAATTTGAAAAGTAGACAGGAATAAAAGGCACTTTACATAATATGGGAAGAGGTACGATCCAGGCCAGGCAGCCGGGGCTGTGCAGAGCTCTGGGAGTCTGCCCTGGCTGTGGTAGACACGTCTTCAGGAAGAGCGCAGCCTTGAGCTGGCTCAGCGCACTGAATTTCTTGGATGACTTGAAATGTAGGTGGAGAAATTTGGCTCTCAAATAGGCAGCCATCAAAGTTTTTGAGCTAGAGAGTACTATAGAAATTGTGTAGCTCAAAGCACATTACAAACCACACCAGAGGAATTGAAAAGGTCAGAATGGAAACAGATACTCTAGTAATAAAGGAATGGAAAATAGAAAAACAAAATAGCATAATAGGCATTTTCTTTGGACATTGGGTGTGTCTTATAAGTTATTGCTCTTATCCAAAATAATAATGAAATCACAAAACAATTTCCCATAATCAGACAGGAAATGACTATTTTTTCCCTAATAAATCATAAGACAAATCCAATGTCTTACCTTAAAGGGGGCTGACTCCTCCAGCAGGGTCCGGCATCCTGCACATGCAGGTATTTGCTGTGTATTTGGAGTGAGAGAGGTTGTTGTACAGGGAATTTAGGATCTTTTGTTCCAGGGCACCGAAAGCCAGGGTGAAACCCATCCCCGGAGACGGCTGATGCTCTCCTGGTGCCTCTCCAGATGTCCTGCAGAGAGAGAGGGGCCACCACCCCACTGGAGGACCACACTACCTCTGGAATTCAGTTTTTTGGTTTTCTTCCCCCTTAAATATCTCATCCACTGAGAAGGCGTCAAAGCAAAACACATGTTTTTCATTTCCAGAAAAGACTTTATGGAAGTTCAATTATGTTTGACTATCCAAGTATCTGCCCAGATGAATTGTTTGAATTCATTCTAACCGGTTCATAATGGCAAAAAGGAGAATTGCATATGAATGCCATGAATATAATTTCAGAAGAGTAGGTCAAAATTTAAATAATCATTCATAATAGTGAAATCACCGCTCATTCAGTTTGTGAGTAACTGGAAGTGCAAGTTCAATAAGGCCGAAAGAAAAACAAGGGTAAATTCCTTTGAAGGAAAAGGAAGGTGCCTGTGGCTTGAACATGACCTGCAGGTTTTAAAGACTTATTAAATCTTCTGGTGAGAATCAATGACTCTGTCTTTAGTCTCCTGAGGCGGATTAAGTTTTCAAAGTCTCAATGTCACATTCAAAATTTGTGTTTAGCAAACATGAGGGGTGACAGGTTGCACTGACCTCCTCCAGCCCCAGCCCATCTGCTGTGTAGTTTGTGAGGAGGTATTGCCGCCCAAACCCACCTCCACAAGCTTCAGAGTTCCACAAGGGTCAAAATGCCAAAGAGAGGGATGTGCTCATCCTTCTTACCTGAAGTCCTTCACCAAATTCTCTCACCGGGCCATGGACGGGATCACAAGCAAGGTGTCAGCAGGAAGAGGAATGAGAGACTGAGAAAAGAAAACGTTGCCAAACCGAGAGCTTTCGACAGGGCGAAGCTGGAACATGGGTTGAAATCCCTGTTGTGAAGCCCCTGGGGGGACAGTGAGAGCCTGAGAACCACTACAGGTAAAAGGCATCAGAACCCACCCCTGAATTTGGGGCCACTAGGGACGGAGAGTCTTCTCAGGGGGCGCGGGCTGCCCAGCACTGGGGGTCAGGAAGGTTCTGTGCAGGGAGAGACTCGGATACTAAAAACCTGATTCTTTGAGTATTTAATCATGGTGGTCAGTTTTAGAATGATCTTGAGTTATGAGTTAAAACTATCTCCTAACAGGTCTTCTTGTATTCCCACCCCCACCCCATTTTATTTTCAACATAGCACCCTGTGATCCTTGCAAAAGACAGGTCGGATGTCACTCTTCCTTTAAATCCCCCCAGTGGCTTCCTGTGCTTTGGGGGCCACAGGGAAAGCCCTTGGGTGGCCCCCGGGGCCCTGTTCCCTTTCTGACTCTGTGTCCTAAGACCTATCACTGTCCGCGCCAGCCCGCCCGGCCTGCTTGCTGCTACTGAACACAGACCTATCCTCTCTAGGGCCCTGTTCCCCATCCTCGTTTTCTCCTCCACATGCCCACAGGCTCCCTCCTTAGCTCCTTGAGTCTTAGATGTGACCTTCTCCAACCTTTCCCTCCCACAACCCCCTGTCCTGCGTTCTCCCAGCTCCTTCTCCCGCCCCCGGTGAGAATCAATGGTGAGAATCAATGACTCTGCCTTTAGTCTCCTGAGCCCCAGCACCCTGGCTGTGCATCTCTCCCTCTGAGCCTCTCACCTTGGCTTCCACACTGCTTGGATGCCCCCACCTTGTTACAGGGCTAATACGGTGTGCCCTTAGTAACTCCTGAAATGCTGCTTTTTCCCAGAGTTAAAATAAACAATTAACCCCAGCATCATTTAGCACAAGCTAGTTGTGTTTCTAATCATCACTTCCCAGTTAGCACTGCCACTTTTAACCTAGTAGGGAAAACCATTCTGAGTTTGAGTATCTTAAACAAGATGCATTGTCATTCTGAGGGGACATGCAGGAAACCCTGGGATGTCTTGTCAGCGTCTTCCCAGGTGACAACAAGGGAAGGGCATTTAGACATCCACACAGAAGCCACTCTCTGCAGTTACAGGTGACAGGTGGGGTATCCACCCTTTCTTGCTATGACTAGTGAAACGCGCTTAATAGCATCAGCTGGCCACAATGATATCCCACCATCCATAACCATCCATACAGTGTTACAGGATGTTAATCCAAAGAAGACTTGAAAAATGATATTATTGTTGATAGAACAGAGCTGTACCTGTGAGTCACACCTAAATTGAAATGACAGGTGTCTTTGGATGCAACGAAGACTTAATGACTCTGAAAATGATTGTCAATAATAGGTTAAAATATTTTGGAAAATTATGTCCAGTACTCTATGTATATTATAAACTGAATACTAGTATATATAAAAGAATATTTTGTTCCTAAGAGAAAAACGTCTTCCAAGAAACACATTCGGTAACTAACTGGTAGATAAGGATATGTTAAAAAATTAGAAATTAAGAGTCTCACAAGTAATAGCTCTAAAACTTTCTCTGAAAACTAAAAAGAGTCAAACAAAATGTCACAAATGTACAGTATTCATTCAAAAATAAACCAAATTATTTATTATTGTTTACTATTTATTTTTCCTGCTTTTACATGTCTATAATTTGAAAAAGTATCATTTTATGAATAATATATTGTGTGTCATCTCATAGTAATCATTTGTAGTTTGGAATCAATGCCTTTATTCCCAAATACAGAATGTTCTAAAATCTAATATAAATCAACAAAAAAATCAGATAAATGTATAGTTGTTGAAGAGTTGTGTAAGGAATTTAATTGGAATTCTAGAAGGTTCTTGCTTAGATCCATGTTGAAAATAGACTGTATTACAAGTAACAATTAGGTCACCTCTTTGTGCATCTCATTATGTGTGGGAAGGATAAAGGAATTGGTGCTCGTGGAGTAAGTTATTAAAGGATAAAATAAGGATGAGAACCACTTGTCAAATTTGGGAATGATTACTATATCCAAGCACAGTGGTAACTGTGAGAATTTACAATTGCTTATCACGAGCCTGGCACTCTCAGAAGCACTTCATAGGGACAGACTCATTTAAGGACAGAAAGAAATGATTTTGCAAAACAAAGGCAGAAAAATACCTAGGAATAAGACTTTGCTTCCAAAAAGAAAGATCAGGATCAGGCTAGCCACAAACAGTACCTCTGGGTGTGGGAGCCAGGTCGCTGTGGTGTGGTGGTGTGCTTGGGTGGCCGCATGGCCACACCTCTGTGCTCAGATTTGAGAGATGGAGGTACCCTGGTATTCCTCAGCATAAGAAGGACATAAAGAACTTTAAAGTTTCTGATGGAGAGACCTAAAAATTAATTATACATAGATTTAGATAAAAGTAAGCAAATTCCTGGGGGAGGAAATCATTATTTGGCCTTTAGAAAAAATGACCGAGAGATGGTAATGTATGCTCATTCCTCATCCCAGTCTATTTATACTCAGTATCTATTTCATATGCATGATACATACAATACCCTTTATATATGCGGTACAGAGGGTGCCCCTGAAAGGTATGCACTTTTTAAGAAAGGAAAACACTGCATTAAAATTACAACACTAAGCTCCCACTTGACTTCTGCATTTATAAGAGGTGCTCAAATGTGACTTGTATTTGTCTTTTATTATCCATATATGTTATCACAACTTTAATAGCTTTTTCCTTTCTTAAAATGTACATACATTTTTTGTCACCCTTTGTATATATACAACCGGATGTCTCACAGTGTTGTCCGGGCTGGTCTCAAACTCCCAGCTTCAAGCAATCCTCCTGACCCAACCTCCCAAAGTGCAGAGATTACAGGCAAGAGCCCTTACGCCCAGCCAGCCCTCAGCATGCTTTCTATCTCTCTGAACCTGTAATTCTCTGGATTTACATTCTTCTTATTAGAACAAGCCACTAAAACTGTCCATAATCAAACGCAAGCTTTCCTCCATGAATACTTGGGCAAAAAGTATTGAGAAATATAACTGCAAACCCAATAAGCCTCCTGATTCCTTTTTTGAAACAAAAAATAAAATCAACATCAAGAACAATAGTCTTATGATTGACCTCAAGTACAACTAATTGCGAGAAACAGCTTTCCTGACACAGAGCACCCAAAGGCCCATTTGGCTCTGAAAGTATCAGTGTGTGATGGTGGAATTTCTTTTACTCTATTTCCCCAACACAGGAGCACACAGAAGTCTCTTCTCCAGGAGAGGGGTAAGAAAAAGAAAACTGACATTACTGGAGTCGACTCTTTGACTCCCCTCCCTGGGTCAGTGCCATAAAGTGTTCTCCTCTGAACTTGATGCATGAAGCCATCAAGGCACAGCAGACACGTGGCTTTATGGCTGCAAAGTGTATGATCTTTACTCCATAGAGACCTAAATTTGCCATGCCGATTAATTACACTCAGATCCTACAAAACATATGGTACTGATGACTAACCTACAATTACTTTGTGCATTATGGAGAGGGCTGGCAGGATTATGATATCTGCTTTGCTATTTTACCATATCAACCAGGACACTTAGTCTTTGCAACACATTATTATAGCCTGATTCTCCCACCAAGTCATTGCCAGGTAACCACCTGTTCTCTGCAGCTAAACCTCCTTCTTGTCTCCCCAGTAAACTTCCTGATTATATGAGGCTTGTGGAGCAAACTTCCTATGATTAAAATATAGGAGCCGAACTGTTCATCTGTAGATTGGTTTAACAATTCTATGGGATGGGAAATTATACAATAATGGGTAGATTCAAGTTTCAATTTTCGCCTCTTTGAATATTCAGTCTACGTGTTGACCTAGAATCCTTCATAAGAGCAATCAGAAGTTTTTTTAAAAAGGTAGCTTCTCAAATAAAAAAAGAACGTAAATCAACATTGGAGAAACAAGTGAAAACACATCATAAGGGGAAAAATTAAAAAAGTAACAATCATTGGTATAACATAGGTATAATCTTAGGAGTATAATGATAATGCTGCAAATAATTCATTTTCTCCTAACATTCTTTGAATCATTGGGGTTTCATCAAATTCCATGTTACATGGTTTCTCTCTGTTTTACCTCAGGCAGAGAATTGTTTTGGAATTATTCAAAAAATCAATGGCCACTAAACACTCCTCCTCGATTTAAAAAAAAAAAAAAGTCTGTAGAATTAGCTTTATTCCAAAACCATGGATATCAGAGAAAGCAATGAAGTTTTCTGTTTTCTATTCATTAAAGTTTGGAGTTTTAATTTTTATCTGCAGACATTTTCTAAACTATGTCTATTGTTTTAAAAAAAATACAATTGTCAACAGAAGCCAACTTTCCCCTAGAGTTTGTGGGAATTTTTGTTAAGAGTGTGTGGAAGTACAGAAAACTATTGTTTGTCCATTTAGGCTTCCAAGCTGTGGATAGTGAAAGACAAAATAAAATGTGACTTATTGTGTCTGGTGCTCAACAGGGACAGCAAAACTCTGCCACATGTGTCCTGTTGGTAAAAGACCAGCATCAGGGTGAAAACGTGAGCGCGTGGATATGTGCGGAGTCCCTTGGTTTCTCAGATAAGGGAAGCTGGGGTAAATAAAGGGTGAATTACAAACCTCTGTCCAGTCTTGTTACTTCTTCACAGTCTTGGTGTTGGTGGCATAATCTCCACTGCTGATCATTAGCACAGGCAGAACTGCCCTATTTTTATTCATATGGGGTGCAGAGGGAGGGTGGGTAGTGACAAAAAAGCCTGAAGAGTCAGAGGGAGAGAAATTTTATTTGGAGAAAAATGTTATTAAAATAATTTAAGATCCATCTTTTATCAATAATTATTCTCCTCTATGGCAAGTGAGATAGTTGAAATTCATTCTTTACTGTTAATCCTCTCACCATTTCAGACAGGAGGTATTTATTCTCACTTCACAGATAAGCCATCGGAGGTGCAGATGGATTTCATAACCTGCTCAGGGTCACCCAGGCAGGACGTGACAGAGTCAGATTTTGACCCTGGTTTTCTAGACCACCCACTCTGCACACTTCCCTTCAGCATGGAGTTGCACTGATGTGGGCTTTTCCTGGCAATATCTAAAATTAAGGTTTATAATATATAATTAGTTTAAGTGGCAAATTCTAGTATAGTCTCCATAGTTCATAACATTTCAGTTTAGTTTTGTAGACAACTCAATTATTTAGCAGGTGGTTAGGTAGAGAACCCCATTGAATGGTTCAATTACTAGCTACCAAAATGTTTAGAAACATGAGGTACTAATGAAGTTACATATGAATTACATAGTTATATATAGCATATTACATAATATGTTATATATCTCATGTGTATGCACATGGGTAGACAAACAGTATATATGTTAAAGTTATATATACCCATTGTATACCTATATCCTTTTGGAAATTTATAAAACAGCATCCTCTCATTTGTCATTAATCATATTAATAATATCTTAGAAAAGTGCTTTCTGCTATTTAAGAAGTCTTATTGCATCATCATTTCTAAGTACTTACATTTGGGGTCCATTCCTTACACTTTCTCATTCCAATTATTCATTAAAAAAAAACAAACCTCTTCTTGTTAGATTCTCAATGTTATATATGCTGAATGCTTACACTTTCAAAAATAACTTTTGTTCTTTTCTGAATTAGCTCATGTTAATTTTAGATATGAAAAATACAAAAACATATACAAAAGAATTATGGGAAAGAAAGTAGCACCTATAAATCATCAAAAGTTCCACTAACTCTCACATATTTTGTGAAAATAATTCCAATCTGATATATTTTTCTGTTCTCAAATATACATATATTTTATTATATGTGGGTTAATTGAGATATGTAAAGCTGCTGTAACAAACAGACTCGTGACTGGGTTCCCATTACAGTCTGGACATAGAGCCCTGGCTTCCCTCTCTGGGACGTTCTTGGTTATCACCCCTGACAGTAGTTGTAGGACCCATTCCATCCTTTGCAGATGTAAGTTTTGCAGGATGCTCTCTGCTAGTACGTATCTGGGGTCCTGAGCAAGCTATCACAGTCACAGGCTTTTCAAAGCCAAGCTAGTGGTTTCTTTAGCACTATGATTCTTCAAATGACTTAATAAAAAAATTAACCTATTTATTCTATTTATGTAATATGCCAATACACCCCCCCAATCTTCCCCATATGTATCTTAAAAAATCTATGCCATGTTTTTAATTTCTAGCTTTCTGCACCAATGCCTGCTCCTTTGACACCATCCAAAACAAATGAGCTTGAGCGAAGGGAGACGCGATGTATCACCTGCATCTCCGTCTTTCAAAACCTCTTTGACTTTCATTTAAACTATTTAGGATTGAGAAGCAGTTGGCCCTTTAGTCTCTACAAAGGTCCAAAATTCTATACCCAAGGATTGCTTCTTCTTTCAAACCAATTACTCAGTTCTTCACTCCCTGTCTCCCTTCCTTCCTTCCTTCCTTTCTTCCTTCCTTCCTTCCTTCCTTCCTTCCTTCCTTCCTTCCTTCCTTCCTTCCTTCCTTCCTTCCTTCCTTCCTTTTTCTCCTTCCCCTTTCCCTTCCTGAAATAACTTGCTAAAGAGAGCCAAGGCTAGCACGTGTGGGTTGGTTCAGTAGAACCAACACGCTTTAATATCCTTTTTTGTTGTTGTTGTAGTTTTTTGGCCGGGGCCAGGTTTGAACCTGCCACCTCTGGTATATGGGGCTGCCGCCCTACGCCTTGAGCCACAGGTACTGCCCGTCACCATTGTTGTTGCAGTGCTACTGCCCAGAACTCCAGCCCCTGTGAGTACTTTGATTAGTAACTACAGTTAGTTCTTTGTCTTCCTATCAAGTTATTGTACTCAACAATTCTAAAAAAATCCTCTGTTGTGACACGGTAGGGCCCTTCAGCTTCTCAGCCTTCTATGTCTGACTCCTTGACACCTTCATTCTATTCATTAAACCTATGAAATATATTTCATGGTTGGTTCAGCACCCTACTTTAAGGCATCAAAAACTACACTGGCTAGATGCTCTAACAAACAGCCTCCAAATATGTATAATGCCCAAACACAACTGGGGCAATAAGAGTTTGCACACGTGATAATCCAAAGCTGGCCTGTGAGGATGGCACTTCCCTGCGGGTGCAGTGGGGTCATGGTTGAGGAACCTCTGCCGTGTTCCACGCAAGGCTAGCACGTGTGGGTGGTTCTTGTGGACCAAGGCTGGAAGTGGCAGACATCACTTCTGTCAGTTGTGCTGTCTTGAGCCTTGTCAGGAGGGCAAACTTAACACAAATTAGGCCGGGAGAAGTGGCCTGACAATGAGAACTCAGATTTGCCAGCAGTTGCAGTCAGTGTTCTAGGCTGCTCTGAGTAAAAGGGAATGTGCACAAAGTTTGTCCTCAAGGATAAGTGGAAGTTCATTGGCGGATAATGCACGTACAAAGCGATCCCATCAGTACCCCTGATGACTGGCTCCAGGAGAGACCTCAGGACCGTGCTGAGCGCCGGCACCTGCACCTCGCCTTTGAACTCATCTCAACTTTCCTGAAGAAACTCCTTCCTGGAAGTCGTCAGGCACCTGAGTAAGTATAAGAATATGGGAATTTATAGTATAGATTGACGTCTGGTAGCATGAGTCCTCCTGATTTGCATTTATTTCTGAGTAATGACTTGCCTATTCAAGGTTTTTTCTGGTTCCATCTGAAATGAAGTACTATTTTTTCCAGATCTTTAAAGTATGACAGAGGAGCTTTGATAGGGATGGCATTAAATTTGTATATTGCCTTGGGTAATATGGAGATTTTTAACAATGTTGATTCTTCCCAGCCATGAGCATGGTATGTTTTTCTATTTGTTAACATCTTCAGCTATTTTTTTTCTCAGAGTTTTTTATAATCACTCACACTTTCATATGAAGAATAGATCACAACTATGGCCCAGGATGAAGGAGGGAGGGGGATGGGAGGGGAGGGAGAGTACAGAGGGAGGGAGGGTGAATGGTGGGATCACACTTGGGTGCATACTGCAAGGGTACATTTCAGATCTATTGAGTATAGAGTGTAAATGTCTTATCACAGTAAGTAAATGAGCTGAGGGACATATTCACCAGTAGGATGTAAGCGTTCCTGATTGTATGTGAAATCAGCACATCGTACCCTCTAAATGCATTAATGTATACATGATCTACCTCTTCATGATTTAATAAAAAAAAAAAAGAAAAAGAAAGAAAAGAAAATGAGAAAATAGCCATGGGTGTCTCATTCAAAACTAGACTCCCATCGCTGTGTTGCTGTAACAAGGTGCCACATAATGGGGGGGGCACAAAACAGCGACAGCAAACTCTCTCGCATTCTAGACCTGGAGCCCCAAACGAGGTGCCGCCAGGGCCGTGCTTCCGAGAGCCCATCTGGCCTGTCCAGCTCCAGCAGCCCCCGCTGTTCCCCGGCTTTGGCAGCATTACTTTAGTCTCCACCTCCGTCCCCGCATGGCTGTTCCCCCTGTGAATCTTCGTCTTTCTCTGGTATTCTCGTGTGTGTGTCCCCAGATTTCCTTCACTTGACATTGGTTAGGTGGGATTAGGGTCCATCCTTATGGTCTCATTTTAACTTGGTGACATATGCAAAGACTCTATCTCCAAATAAGGCCACACTCACAGATCATAACTTGTGATCTGCTGGCAACGCACCCGGCCCCTTCCACCCTGCTAAGGTGCCCGCTGGGGAATTAGAGCCGTTTAGTTGACTGTATTTCCCCAAGGAAGGAAAGCCACAGCAGAGCAAGTGGCCCCATCAGTCTGATAAGATCTACAGTCTTGGTCTGTCTCCTGGTCAGCCAGCAAACGGCCTAATCGTCTCCGTACCACTTTGCATTATCAGTAAATGTGGTTTTATGAGCAGAATGTACAAAGCTACAATCTCCTACTGGGATGGATCCTTCCTTCATTATTTGTATCTAATTATGTCACCAGGATGCAGATAAGATCTTTTGCTTTTGACTCAGCTGTCACTGGCCAATTGTGTTCTCTGGTGCTCCAGCAGCTGTGGCCTCTGCCTCTAAATCTGCCAAGGCAAACATCGTCCAGCACGGCCTCTCTCTCGGCTCAGTGCATTACAGGGGTGAAAGCCCCGCAAGGAAGCTGCATACAGAGCCTCAGCCAGAGCAGGAATCCCAGACTGACGCCTGGTCGGCAGGGCACTGAGTTGGAGGTGCCTCCTCAGCGTGTCTGATTTCTCAGGCAAGGGCACCTTTGGCTCTGGCAGATTTTTTTTTCTTCAAGCCATGTGATTGAAAAGGGAGCAGACACATTATTTTTACAGGCCCTGACACCCCATGCCCAGCATTTGGCTGGAACATACTGTGGAGAGAACACAGCTAGTCCGGCTTCTGCACCGTCGTAAACCAGGACAAAAGCCTGAGACTCAGGGCTGCCTTCAGCAGGCTGGGGTGCTTGCCAGAATTTAATCACCCTCTTCTTCTGTACTCATTTTCACATTCACTGTCTTTATGTGACAAGTTTTGATGGTGACATAAGTGTCATTTAAATGTACATTTAAGAAAGCAAGAGAGTTGATTTAGAAAACAAAAAGGTGAGGTAAGTAAGAGCAGGCATAGCAGGGGGCTGGCTGGGCTTTGGGGAACATGCTGGAGGTGCCTGAGGACACAGGGAAGGGAAAATTCATTTCAGGCAAAGCACTCACAGAAGACTTCTTAGGAATGATAGGATTTGAGGTGAAACCTGGAAGATTTGGCTCAGCAGAAAGTCACAGTGAGTTAGGACGCTGACCGTCTGATTCACAGCCCAGTGGGTCCAGGGCAATTTGCTCTGTTGGTCACTGACATCTTCTGTAAAGTGACCCGGCAATGACAGCACGGACGCCACGGGTTTGTTAAAAGGATTACTTCCAAACACTGAGCTCACTGCCCGGCAGACGCGAGCACTCAGATACGCTGTCTGATTATGTGTTCAGGGGTACATTACACAGATCCGGGAACAGGACCGTGAAATGGCAAAGGGCCAGTTTTACGTAACATTTATAATTTCCTTTGATCTCTTACGAGTATACCTAAGTCTGCTTTGCCTTGTTCGGAGTGGGCTAAGAACACACCGTGGGCTAAAGAGAAAACGTGTTTTCTAGCACTTTCCATTCCTCTACTTTGACTTTCAATGTGCTCAGCTGCAAGGGGTGTTGAGTAGCTTCTTCTCTTCCAGTGAGACTGGAGGGTCGTCAGGCTCCTGTGGCAGGTCCTCCTCTGAGACTCACACACAGATAAATCCCTGCACAAAAGGCTCCCAAAGGCAAATTATGGTCTATTAGCAGGAGGTAATTCTCATCCAAAACAAAACAAAACAGAACAGAACTCCAAACACCATGGCGTTTACTTATTTAAGGCACCGGACATAGCCTACAAATTCTGTTTGTATGGTGGTTTAATCCAGAACTTCCACAATGCTGGAATTTGAACATATCGAATATTCTTTTCTTGTTGGTGACAGAATCTCATGCTGTTGTCCTGGGTAGAGTGCCGTGGCATCATATCTCAGCAACCTCCAACTCATGGGCTCAAGTTATCCTCTTGCCTCAGTTTTCCTATTTTTAGTAGAGATGGGGTCTCACTTTTTTCTCGGGTTGATCTCAAACTTGTGAGCTCAAGCAATCCACCCTCCTCAGCCTCCCAGAGTACTAGGATTACAGGTATGAACCACTGTGCCTGACCTCAATTATTGAAAACAGAAAATGAAAAGAAATGATCAGTATTTCAGAAAAGAGGAAGGAACTAATTTTAATTCTGATATGGCAAATTTGGCTACTTATTATAATGTGTTCCAGGGCATCACAACGAATTTACACTCATAACATAACTTGAGCTATCTGGCCTTCCACATTGAGTTACCTGTGAAAAGATATCCATTGTTTTATTCCATTTTTCAACACTCTTCAACTTTCTCTTGAAAGTTGAAGCAATGTGTATCTTACTAAATGGCACCCACTTATAAATGTGATAGAACATAGGACTATGCAAATACGTTGGGCTCACTCACTGAATTTCCTGAGGGGGAGATCTGATGTCCCAGTGAGGAAAGGTAGCATGTGATGGTTACACCAAACATGTCACACACAGGCATTAGGTGGAAAGCACACAACGAAGGTAATCATTTTAGATCAGCCAATTTGATTATTAATAATATTTCTTTGAGGCTCGGTGCCTGTGGCTTAAGCAGTTAAGGCGCCAGCCATGTACACCTGAGCTGGCGGGTTCGAATCCAGCCTGGGCCCGCCAAACAACAATGACGGCTGCAACCAAAATATGGCCGGGCGTTGTGGCAGGCGCCTGTGGTCCCAGCTACTTCGGAGGTGGAGGCAGGAGACTCGTTTGAGACCAGAAGTTGAAGGTTGCTGTGAGCTATGATGCCACAGCACTCTATCCAGGGTGACAGCTTGAGGCTCTGTCTCAAATAATAATAATAATAATAATATCTCTTTGAGTAAAATCCTCCTCAATGACATGGAGAAAATAAGTTTAGTTGTTTTTCTTTTATTTACATTATAAAGAATTTAAGCAATGATGAAAAATAATAAAATAGCAAAACTATGAATAAATATCATCATTAGAGAGCACCAATGGTTAACATCAAGGAGACAACTTCCCCTGTCTCTTTCCATGATGTTCAAAAGCTACAGTGAACAATGAGCAGATGGACGGATGGATGGATCAAACGTGCTTCATAGTTTTTTTCTCTTTTTTATTAAGACTTTATTGAATGAACATAACTTTACAGGGTCTCAACATTTGTTTAGGTCAACTTCATCCTTTTATTTACGTTTTTCAAATTATCCCTTTTTATACTTGAATGTTTATTCTTCGGTAAGAATTTCGTAATTTTACTTTCGGAGTTCCTGCCCTCACTGTGGAACTTTCCTACTCAGTAAGATCACAATTCTCATCTTGTAGTCAGTTCTTCTATCCTTTGGAAAAATTCTGTATTATCCTCCACAAAGTGTTTACATGGTTGTTGTTGCATTTGTTATTAAATATATTTTGGTTGCTATTCCAAATATTTTTTCTATTTTATCTTTTAATTAATATTAATCATTTCTGCAGCTGTCAACGTTTATATGTTCATCTTATATCTTCATCTGGCTAAAAATAAAGATATAAGTGCTCACTAAACACTAATTTTTTTCTGGTATTTCTCTGTTATGTTCTATGACCTACAATTACAATACATCAGTTTCTTCTCTTTCTGTCCTTCCGTCAAATTCTTTCCTTAACTTGGAAATACCTTGTGACACTCTTTCTTCTAAAGGAACTCTCTTAATTAAGAAGGATTTTTTCATGAGTTTTAGTTAGTAATTTTTTACTTCTGCTATGCTGGGTTTTAATTTCTCTTAAAAGTCAACAGTGAATTTTGAATTTTATTCCAATATTTACAATTGACGCGTTCAATTTTGTTGATGTTTCTTAGCTCAGAAATGTGGTGAATTAGAACTATACATTTCCTACCCTGACACATCCTTGTTTTCCTGAGACAAATCCCAGTTGCTCTTGAAGATGTTTTTTATAATTATACTGCTGGTTCCAGATTCCTCATCTATATTTAGAATGTTTATGTCTACTTCTGGGTACACATAGTATATAATTTTCTTTTCTTTACCAATTCTAACTTATTCAGAACTGTTATCACGGTTATATTAGCCTCATAAAATGAGCTGTTACTCTACTTTGTGGAACAGTTAGTGTTAGGCAGGACTTGGGCAATAAAGATTTGCTAAAACACAGCCATAAACCTCTGGTCCTGATAGCATTTTGAGGCAAGAGATAAGGTTCAGATAAAAGGTTTTAAATGTTTTACTCTCTATTCCACAAAATAATAATGATTATCTAGGTAATCTCATTCTTGTGAATCTACATTTTTACTTTTTAGATTTCTAGAAAATTATTCTTTGCTCTATAATTATCTCCATTTTACCATTCTGTTATCTCCACTTTCAAACGTACTGGTCGGTGTTATGAACACACAGAGTTGCTATGCTGCCCTCCAAGCACAGCCATGGCCTTTCGCTCCTTCCAACAATTGTTCATTTGTGTCTCGTCCTTGTCTTGGTTATCCCTGTGTCCATCTGATTGCATTTTTTAAAGAAATTACTTTTAAATATTTCTATGGTCACCTCCTTTGTTCTCTGTGCTACTGTTCTGCTTTATCACCATTTGTTCCCCTTCTACCATCTTTAGATCTAATTTGCAGTCCTTCCTCTAAAGCAAAGCGTTTCTTGCTTCACAATCTCTCAAACTCTTTCTTCTAGTGGGTCACTGATTTCAAGTCATAGTTTGGCACACAGTGGCTTACTTTCATTCAGTTTAAAACATTTCTTTATCCTTCTATTGTGATTTTGATGAGCACATTAGATATTTAGACATATAATTACTTAATTTTAATTTCCAACTATCAAAATATCCTAGTTGCCTTTTTTTGTTTTGTATAAGTTAACGTTGGTCAAAGAACATGATTCTAGCTCATTCCACTTGAGTCTGAACACATCTAAATTGAATTCTTAACAATGTATTAATACTTCCTTTATGGCTTCCTTTACAATTTTGATGGCTGGTTCATCTGCACATGAAAATACTATTCTGAATTTGCTGGATACATTTCTGTATGCATTGTCAATTTTAAATCATTTTTGTTGAAAATTTCTGTATTATTTTAATTTTTTTCTTCTTGTATCAGATGTATTAAAAGCTGGTATACCAACTTTATTCTATCAGGTAACTTTATCCATCCTTTTAGTTCTGATAAATTTCACTTCATATGTTTTCAAGATATAAGTGTATGAAATTTACTATGTATTCTTGCTTTGTTTAAAATTTGTAATTCTGAAATGTTCATCTGTATTTCAGAGAGGGCTGTTGTCTTAAAGTTTGTTGCCACACAGGGTACAGGGGTAACCAAGTTGGCCATTTGCAACCTGAAAGATGGCCCTCACCAGCTGCTGACATGTTGACCCCTGAGGCTGGATGTTCAACCTCCAGAAGGCTGAGAAATAATAATCCACCCAATCTATGGTAATTTGTTACAGCAGCCAAACTAACTATGATAGTTACTGTACAAAAATACAACTGATTTTTTAATATTAATCTTAAATCTTGAAACCTTGCTTAACTTGTTTCTTAGTTCCAAGAACTATTAGTTGGATTACATCATCTGCAGATATAAATACGGTTACCTTCCCATTTCCAAACTAGATGCCTTTTATTCATTTCACTGTGCAATTTTCATGGTGAGGACATAAAGAAAAATGTTGGCTGGTGGTAGCAAGAGTAGACTTCCTTTCCTATCATCTGGTTTTAAAAAGGAAATATTCAGTATTTCACCATCAAGTATGACATTAGTGACAGGTTTTTTTCCAGGCCCTGTATGAGTTTCAATATGGTCCCATCCTGTAAAATCTAAAACTCCCCACAGCTTACCTCCATCCTGTCCTGTGTTCTTGCCCTCAAGTTCAAACTATCAGTTTTCCTGTTGGAGTAGCTGACTAAATCCACTTCAAAGCCATACACTGACTGATTTTTGAGGTTAAACCAACCTTGCATTCCTGAAACAAATCCCACTTGGTCATGATATGCAGTTATTTTTCCTCCTACATCTATATTATCAAGAGATAATGTTCTGTAGTTTTCTTTTCATGAAGTCATTGTCTGAATTTGGTATCATTTTAATATTGGTCTCCTAAAGTGAGTTGGGAAGTGTTCCCTACTCTTCTTGTTTCCTGAAATAGTTCATGAAGAATTGCTAATTCAGCTTTAAAGATCTACTAGAATTCACCAAGGAAGCCAACCATGCCTAGGGAAGTCTTTTAATTACTAATTTAATTTCTTGTTACAAGTCTATTTACCTTTTCAAACATTTCTTGAGTCAGTTTTGGTACTTTGTGTCTTTCTAGAAACTTTTTCACTTTAGCCTGATTTTTTTCCATACCATCAATCACAGTATTTCTGCAAGAGAGGCAGTTATATTCCCCTTTTTATCCCTGGGACATGAGACACAGGGACCTAACACATTTGTTAAGTCTGTTTGGTTTGTGGTGATTGTACAAGTCTTCTCTGCACATTTCACAGTTGATCTACTCCCTATTTTTTTTTAATCCATCACAGAAAGTGAGATGCTCAAGTTTCTAAGCATTATTGTCAAATTGTCTATTTCTACCTTCAGTCCTAACAATTTTTGCTGCATGTATTCTTATTTGCATTTATGTTTGCCATGGTTTTATCTTTTTGATAAATTGGTTCTTTTATCATTACAAAGTATCCCTCCTGTTCTCTGGTAATATTTTTTTTAAATATTCATTTTGTCTGGCATTTATAAAGTCACTACAACTTTTTTGTTGTTACTATTTGCATAATATGTCTTTTTTCACCTTTTTCCTTTCATCCTATTTGTACATTTGAATTAAAGTGAATCTCCTGTACACAGCATTAATTGGGTCTTTTTTTTTCATTCAGTGTAACATTACAATCTACTCTTTTTGATTTGATTGTTTCATCCATTCACATTTACTGTTATTATGGATATTGTTGGGTTCATGTCTGCTGTTTTACTTTTTGTTTTTTATAGAGCAAGTCTTTTTCTTATTCCTCTATTCCTCCTTTACTATTGTTTTGGGAATTAAGTGAATATTATAGGACAATAATTTAATTCCTTTAATGATATTTTCTTTTTTCTTTTTTGTTATTTTCTTAGTGATTTCTGTAGGGCTCATAATATGCATATTAACTGCTCAGATTTTCTTCAGGTTTATACTAATTTAATTTTAGGGGGACATAGAAATGTTCTAGAGGAATATTAACTCTTTCCATTTTTGTGTTACAGCTACATTTATTGTCAACCTGACACATTCTTGCAGTTACCATTACATAATTTCACATCTTTTAAAGAAGCTGAAGGAAGAAAATAGAGAAAAGATATATTTAAAGAGTTGTTCAATAAATGAGCCAGACATGGCCTCTGTCTACTGCTGTGATGTCCACTTCCTCCTGGCAGACTCGGACATTCACTGCTCAATATCCCTTGGATTTCTCTAACCCCAGGATACCCTACTCCCAGCCACTTAGCCACCCATCTGTGGCTGAGCACCATCATATAGATAAGTAAGGATTCTCTCCAATCCTCTCTTTTCAAGGTTCTCACCTACTGGGCAATGTCCCCTTCTTGTCTCTGGAAGGGTTCTGCCCCCAGGGACTGCCCCTTTGTGCCCCACCACTCAAAGCAGCCTCCAGTGAAGCCTGCTGTGCTCTACTGCCGCCTGATGGTCAGGTCTTCCTCCTTGATGGGTGCCCAATCTGTCAACTCACTAGAGAGTTTTTACATTAAACTTCATATTTACCTTGGTGGTTTTCTTCATTTTTCTTTTAGGTTTCAAGTCACCATTTGATAACATTTTCTTACTCCAAAATAACTTTTGTTCCCCCCACTTCCTTTATAAACTACATTATATTTCTCTATGTTATAAGGCAAATCATACCATCACACAAGTGTTCTTTTACACAGTTGCTTTTATAATAGGTAAGAGAGGAAAGAAGAAAAATGTGCAATCATATTTTTTTTTACAATCACATTATTACCTTTACTGGAGATATTTGTGTGTGATGTGTGGTTTGGGGGGTGGGTGTTAAATTGCGTAGGTTGTCTGCTTTCAGTCCGAAAAAATGTTTTATAATATTTCTTGGGAAGAAAGGTCATTCCTCAGTCTGATCCAATTAAATCTGGGATACTTTGCAGTAGTGATAGTTTGGGATAGTCTTTGGGGCTTCTTCCAACCCTGGGAGGAATCTTCTTATTTGTCTATTTACTTGGTTCTCTTTGTTAAACGTCTAGGTGATCCATAGTTTAGATTTTGATGTAAGGAAGCCACTGGTTCTGTCTACAGATTACCAGATACATCTCCCCATCCTTCCTTCTGACAAAGTTTGTTCCCTCAGGGAGATTTAGTGCTCTCTGTTCTTGTAGTCTGCCTCTTTCTGAGAAAGAAGAAAACCTCTGTGACACGTCAAACCTCCAAGTTTGGGGCAGGGGCGGTGGCTTATTTCTCCTTGAGTGACAGTCCTGCTTTACAAGCAGATCACTTGACAGAGGCCTGGAAACACTACCCTATGAGCAAGTCAGAGTGTGGAAGACCAGGACCCAGTATTCTAAACATGGCATGCCTGGAATGATGCCCCACCCTCTAAACTGGAGCTAAGAGGTGGCCATACCTCTTGGCCACTTTTGCTTGCAACAGAGCCTCTGCAACACAGGCCTGGAGGGGATGAGAAGTGGTGGTAACGTGCCCTTTCTGGGGACATACCACAGCCCAAGACTGAGAATTGAGGAGAAAGGAGCCGTTTTCTTGTCTGAACGCCTGTGAGATAAGTTGCTCCCATGCTGAGCTAGAGATGGGGACAGGAGAGTCTCCAGTTAAAATGCCACAGACTCTGGCTTTTCTTAGTGAAAGTTAGGAGATTCTCTCTTGATAAGTTTCTTAATTTGCAACATGTCTTTAGGACAATTTCAAAGGGGGCATACACACACACATACACACACACGTGTGTGTATGAACAATTTCAAATAAGTTGTGATTGGTTGTTTCCATAAAACTCTTCACACTGCTGTTCCAGGGGTCACTCTCTCATCCTTGTTTAATGTTTAAATTTTTCACCTGATATATTTGTATCTACATGTGGTTTTTGTTGTACTTGTCCTGCATATGGTTCTCACTGATTCTTGAGTTTGATAATATTTTTCTGTTTCGGACACTCTCAGTCATTATGACTTCAAATGGTATTTTGGTCCTGCACTCTGTCCTTTCTTCTGGACTCCAGTTAGAATTAGGTCAGACTTTAAAATTGTTTTTTATCCTTTTTTCTATTTCTTTCCCCTCCCCCCTACACACACTTTGCATTCTTTGCCTCTCCATTCTTCAGTTTGCATAATTTTGTTCCTATTTTATCTTCAAGTTCTTTGATTCTTATATCACCTCAACTGAATCTGCTCTTATCTTTATAGTTATCTTTTGAGCTCCTTTTAATCATTCCACTGTTCAGCTAGAATTTTCCTTTTGTTCTTTTTGTATTTACAAATTATTTCTCTAATTCTCCATTTTGATTTTAAAATTCTTTGTATTTGTATATCATTGATACTTTAACATCTGAGTATAGATACATTCACCGGATGTCTTTTAAAATTTTCTTTGTCCTTTGATTTTCAGCAAATTTTGTTTTGAGAATCTGATTTTTTAAACTGGGTGTCTTAGAATTTATTTAATTAATTGCAGAATTTAATTAATCATCCTTTGATTTTCAGAAAATTGTTGTTTTTTAATATCTGATTTTTCAACTGAGGGTCTTAGAATTTATTTAATTAATTGTAGAAATAATTACAGCTTCAGATTATCCTACATTTCTCTAAAGCATTCACTTTAGATCTGTAGCTGGCAGCTACATCATCAGCAATTTCAGAGCACTTTACCTCGATTAGTAATATTAATATGAATAACAATGTGGATATCAGTCCCTGTAAGAGCTGATATATTTAAAATTAACCTTTAATCTCACATGTGGCACCTTCAGATCAGACCTGAGGCTTCCATTTCTTGGTAGTCTTACCTCCCTTGGCTGGTATGGCAGGTGCTGTTTCTTGGGTCTTGGGCATGAAATTTCTCTGTTCTTGGTAGTTCTTCGATGCTTTCAGACAGATTTTTTGTTTTGTTTTGTTCAACTTGCCCTTTTGCTTTTCTGGTGCAGAATTAGTTCAAAATCATTTCCAGTCTGCTACTGCTCGAGGTTAAACTTCATAAATGTTTTTGATAGCCACCACTTAGATATACCTTGAGTAGAAGTCACAGGTATCACACCAAAGTGGAACTTATTAAGTATTCCTAATAAGGTGGTGTTTTAATGGATTCCAGGTGCATCATTTCCCGATTCTCTAAATAGACATAGGAATAGTGCCTAAAATTTTAAAGATATTTATATTTCATGGTTCACCTAAATTATTACTACCCAATTCCTTACTTACACTTTTGTTAAAAGTATTTTGAAAAGCAACAAAATGCCAGCTCAGAATTAGCCACTCCAGCATACTTGGAATACAGATACATTCTTAGTAGATACCTTAAGATTTTACAGCACCAGGAAATGATTTTATCTATAAACTTTATGGTGAACTGTGCCTGGTCAGATGCATTCACTTAATAAACTCTACAGAGTGGACCTAAAGTTCATGTGCAACTTAAAATAGTTGTAGCTTTAAACTGTGCGTGAACTTTAAGTCCACCCTGTCTAAACAGTTCCCATCATTCTAAGTGTGCATTGTAAACGTTGATATCTGCCCTGCAGAAATGAAGTCTGTTGTATGAGAGTTATCTTAACATCTGTTTATTACCACATTAACAAAGAAGCATAACCTGGTTAGGATGGCACATCAGGAAACACATCAAGCACATCAGTGGCAACAATGCAAGTGACAGTATGATGGAAGGAAGGAGAAGGGTAGCTGATGAGGACGTGTGCAGAGGCAGCCCAGAGGGAAAGCTGTAAGAACAGGACTGCACACATGTGCAGATAGCACGCTACCCAGGGCTTCCAGCCACATGGAAATCTTTGGTTGATATTTCAACAGAATGATGAGTGAAATATTTGTGTGTTTCAAGCAAAGAGATAGCATATCATTTGCATTTGAAAATCATTCTTCTGGGTTTTGTGTGGAGAATTAAATTGCAAGGGAAGTGATAAGAGCAAGTTATTAACGGCTTTAAAAGACAAAGTGAGAACAGTATTAGCTGGGTATACATGGTTATGGGACACAAAATCAATCCGTGCCCATGGAGAAAACATCCTGGATACTGAGGACAAAATAAGATGCATAGAAAAAGGGAGGAATATTTTCACAAAATTTAGAACATTTAAAAGTCTTGATCGAAATGCCTCTATTTCAGGGGACAAGGCTGTTTTAAGCAAATGTGGTAAAGTGTTCTGCAGATGGTGAATTCTTAACTTACCCAGTAAGTTCAAAAGCCATAGGAATAAAATATTTTTGAGGCTAAACCATCACTAGCATTGAAGGAATTTCAACTTTTTTTAACCTCATTTTCCTTTTGAGTGTTGAGCTGGGTAGGGAGGCCTGAGCCCACAGCATCTGCTCAAGGAAGTGTCCTGCAAGAAGTGATTGTCTGCCACCCACAATTGGAGGGGTGAGGATGCTGCCCCACAGGCTTATTTTCATTTTTAGAAATCCACCCCTTCCCACCATCACAATCAACGACTCTCCATTGCTACTGGTATAGAATCAGAGTAAATTTAAATAAAATGGGAGGGGGGGCTAATTTCCAGCAGTTCTGAGCACCTAAGAACAGCATGCATTATAAGTTTTATGCCATTGCAGGACATGAAAACCCTCTCCGGCTATAGACAAGGTACAATTTACCTGCCTTTTTTTTTTTTTTTTTTTTGAGAGAGTGTCTCACACCATTGCCCTAGGTAGAGTGCAGTGGCATCATCATAGCGCACTGCAACTTCAATCTTCTGGGCTCAAGTGATCCTCCTGCCTCAGCCTCCTGAGTAGCTGAGACTACAGGGTGCCCACCACAACACCCAGATACTTTTTCTATTTTTAGTAGAGCCTGGCTGCTCTTGCTCAGGCTGGTCTTGGATCCCTGAGCTCAAGGGATCCTCTTGCCTCAGCCTCCCAGAGTGCTGGTATTATAGATGAGAGCCACTGGGCCCAGTCAGATAATTATTGGCTGTGGGGCTGGCATGTGGGGTTTGGCAGCTTCCTACTCCTGACCGCTAGAGTCAGTAGCACTTTCCAGGTGTGACAATTAAAAATGTCTTCAAGCATGGCCAAATATCCCCTGTAGATCAATGGTGTCCCTCTTGAGAACCACAGGTTTAGACCCCAAATTTAGGTTTGTATTGTTTTGTTTTTTGTCACAATTATTATTAAAAATTTTGATAAATGAGATGTTAGTTGTATGTTTAATTATTAAAAATATACTATTAACTTTCTTTGATTAATAATTTTAACTTTGGCAGTTAAATAGAGACATGTTTCCTTCCATCATGGCAAAAATGTAATATTTCAATTTCAGAAGCTGTTAAAAAATGTGCTTTGTACATAGGATGAATTTCAAAATATCCATTAGAACTATTGTAGGAAAAGACTTAATGGCATGGAAACATACTGACAAATTGAAAAGTAAGGAAAAAGCAGTGATAAATAGTATAGAGTGTGACATCAGAAGTAGTAGATGTGTGTCTTTATTTGCACACACTGAGAATATGTATACCAAGCTATTAAAATGCAGTGAAATATATAATTTTCATCATTTTTATTTCCTTTGTGCCTCTCTTTCTTGCCTTAGAAGTGTATTACATGGAAATGAGGAGGAAAACCACATAAACATTACTCTATAAAATAACATTTGCAGACCTTCTTATATTTAATATCTATTTGCTTCTGAAATCCTATGACTGCAAGAAGCATTATATTCCTATGAATGATGCCCAACCTGAACACAGCTCAGAGGATTTCCACTGTGGTATAGACACATGTCCATCTAATCACCCAATAACTCAAACTACTGATACAAAGGGAACGTTTAAGTGCTCAGCTTTTATATCATGGGACTACCTACCACCTTTGCATGTGATTAAGAGGAAAATAACACAGCTATTAAATTGACCAGGGGAATTCCTGCATTATTCCCTGCTTATAAAAGCAAAAACTAATTAGGTGAGAGGGAAAAAAATCTACATTAAAATAGTTTTCATAGAGAGAAATAGATAAGTTTTAAAAATACCATTTGCTGAAAATGGAACTTTGCAATATATGGGGAGTTGGCTTTGATATTATTGTTTGAATGTTCTTTACAAAAATTTTTACATGTTCTTTAGAAAAATTTTTTTCTAAGGAGGTTCAATAATAATGACATAATGGACTATTTGCCAGCAAGAGAATAGAAACACAATGTTATCTCCAAAACAATATAACTAGAGCTTATTTGAAATATTTACAGGTAATTATTATTTTATAGCATCCAATTTGTATCAAAAGATAAGCAATTCTTTAATAACTTTATGCTGTTGCAATATATTAATATGACTAATGTGTTAATCCTAATGACCAAAACACTTATTAACAATATTTTGTTGGCTTCTTAGAATTTTGAAGTTCATTTGAGAATGGCTAACTTTCAGAACATGCCCCAAAGTTTACTTTTCTTTTAATATATTACAAAGCATATCCAATAGATAGATATTTGGTGTATAATTCTGCTGAATGACCTTAGAAATTTTTTCAAAGTGCCAAAAAAACTAAAGATTGGTGCTATGGTTTGAATTTTGTCCCCTCCAAACTCATAGTGACATTTAATTGCCGTCATAAAGGTATTAAGAGATGGAGTTCGTGGGAAAGTAGATAGCATGGCCTTTTGTGATTCCTTTTGTAATTCTGCTATCATTGCTTACTAACTTTTTGTTATCACCAAAGAAAATACTTTGT
This sequence comes from Arctocebus calabarensis, assembly GCA_963573935.1. Classification (NCBI taxonomy): domain Eukaryota; kingdom Metazoa; phylum Chordata; class Mammalia; order Primates; family Lorisidae; genus Arctocebus; species Arctocebus calabarensis. The sequence continues at coordinate 13,078 of CAUYON010004560.1, read as the reverse complement.
ATGACTAGGATTTTTACAAATCTATTGAGACCTGTTGTATGTTTAAGAATATGGTCTATCTTGGTAAATGTTCATGTTTAATGAAAAAGAATGTACATAAGTATTCTACTGTTATTATTCTATAAATATGATTTAGATGTATTAGGTTTGTAGTGTTCAAAACTGTCACAAGAAGAAATCAAAATTATGCATACAGGAATAGCTACATTGTTTCTATAATTTTAAAAAATGCTTAGAAGGAAAGTTCCAGGAGAATTTTAAGTTTTTGATCTCTAGTTGACAGGGATTTGCTTTTACGCCCATTAAAAAGGGGGAAGAGGCCTATTTCCCCGTCTCCAGCACACTCAGATTCTGTAGGTCCCTGTGATTTCTGAGAGATGACCCTTTCTGACCCATAGTCCCACTCACAGAGAAGCAAGGCAGCCGCACACTCCTCTCATCAGGACTTCTCTGTCTCCACCAGGTTTGTGTCTGTTGTGCTCCTTGGTAGAAAAGATGGAAACTAGAACTCGTTAAACAGCTCTATCCCTTTTCTTGTCATCTGCTACAATTAAATAATCTTCCGCACACTCTGTTCTTGTCTCCATTTTCCTGTTTTTTCCTCCTAGATACAAAGAGAAACTAGGTTTATTATCTGAATATGTTTCATCATGCCTTTTACCATGCTGAGAATTAATCTTCCTGGAAAGATGGGTAACCTTTTATCCCTCTTCTTGGATTTTTATGGCTTCTTTAATCTTTTCTATTTATTCCATGAAGACCTGAGCTGAGCAGAGATCGCCTAGTGAAGTATGTTTACCTCGGAGACTCAGAGAAACTCTGGGCTTAATAATATGACGGAGTCAAAAAGCTTACATTTTTAAAGGTGGAATATCACCAGCTTCAAAGTCCAGTCTTTAACTTTTATTATCCTGATTATTGTTGCTGTTGCTTAAAATGCTATGTTTGTGGTGCTTTAATTCTAACCTGTGCTGAAGTCTCTTCTCATTCTTGAAAAAAAGTTAATCCTCCCAAAATTAATTTGGCAAGAGAAACTCCGGATAGTTCAGGAAAGGTCTGTGGATGCAAATACAGGAGGAGATAAGATTCTTAGCAGTAGGCCATGCCAGGAGACTTTCAAAAGATAAAGTCAGAAAAAAATCATAAGAAGATAATCCTTTTTTGTATTTAACAACCACAAAAATTCTGTTCTGCCTATAATAACGTCACAAGATTGTTTGCAAAAGTCGATTTGGGATATTTGGAGTTCAGAGCTTTAATTTATCTCTGGTAGAATGACAATACTAAATCTCTAAGCCTTTTATCCAAATTGGTCACCATGGGTAATGATATTAAATTGGAGTTTTTAACTTTCAATAGAGTATAAATGGTCCACTTTTTTATGTTAGAAAGAAGAGTCTGAGACCATTGTGGTTTCTTCTCCTTGATTCTTCAAAGTAACTATACCAATGGCTGACAGATTCCTTAGTTTAAAATAATGTGCATGGAAGTTCATCCTGTCCACTGGGGGTTTGCAGTCAGCCTGGCCAGTGCCAAGAAGCAGAGAGAAGAAAGGGTGGGCTCGCGCCAGGACCGTGGATCCGCCCGGGGCCTGCTCAGCTGGCCCTGAGGAGCAGCTTCTGTTCTCCATCAGCAGTCTGCAAATCTCTAGCCATGGACGAAACTGCAGTGAAGAAATACTTGCAGGGGCTGCAGGGTTGTAGAACAGAAGATAAGAAAATATAAATATGTATACAATTATTTTCTTCTGGGGGCAGACTCAGGTTAAAGTAATCTTGCTAAACTTTCATACTTGTTTTTCCTAGATTTCTATGAATTTGAAAATTTGATGAGACAAAATTCCTCTTTTCTTGTTTAAACTGCCCTGCCCTGGGGAGAGGTGTTTTCTCAGTTGCTAATAAGCTGGAAAAAAAGACGGGGTCCATAGGAGCAAAGCCACCCATGACCACTGTAATTTCAGGCCACTTCCTTCTGCCCCGTCCCGGCTCCTTCCAGCATCCCAGGGCCAGCAGGGCTGCTTCCTCCCGTCAGGAGATCCACGCCACTGTTTTGGGTTTTTTTTCCTTATCACTTACAAACTCTGTTTACTTCTACAGCCAGTCATTTGCTCCCAACTTCAGATCCATTCACTTCTTTGTTTCACATGCTCAGCTGACATGCAGCCCAGGTCCAACTATTCTGTGCTTGTACGTACTCAGCTGCAAGCGGCTGGGAAAGCCCCCACCAGCAGCAGGTTATTCCCTGTCACTCCGTGGCCACTCATCCCACAGAGCCCTGGCGCCCTAGGGACCTCCCGACGTGTTCCGACTTGTCTCTCCGGATGTCTCTATTCCCCACGTTGGTCCAGGAGCTTCTCCCACAATCCCAGGAGACGATTTCACTCCTCCTCCTGCCCTCACCGACTCCAGCAGCTTCTCCCCGGACCTCACTCTCACACCATCACCCGCCTGGCCGTTTCTGCAGGAAGGAAAGTCCCATGTAGTCCCTGCAGCACGGGCCCCTGGCACCGTGTCCACCGCCTCCCGGCACGTCACTGCTGCTGCTGAACTGTCCTCGTTTCCAGCCAAGCCACCCCTACAACCCGTGCTGCAGCTTCCACAGCTTCTCACCCCGGGAAGACATGTCTGCCGCCACCCTCCCCTATGCTCGTACTCACCTCTCTCCTCACTCAGCCCACCCCACACAAATGCGCTGTTATTTTCCCATCTTAAAACACCCTTCTGGGCGGCACTGTGGTTCAAAGGAGTAGGGCACTGACCCCATATGTCGGAGGTGGTGGGTTCAAACCCAGCCCTGGCCCCAAACTGCCAAAACAAACAGACAAACAAACAACCCCCCTCCTGACTCCCCTGTCCTCTACGGCTCCTGTTCCGACTCCTTCCCTTTCTGCCAGTGCTCCTGGCATCGCTTCTTACCTGGCACCCTGGCTGCCTCCAGTTGTCCCAGTGCTCTCCCAATTCTTCAGAACTCACTACTTGCAGCCAAACTGGCTCCTGTCAGCCTGCCTGTTGCCCAGTAGACGCCAGGCTTCTACTTCCAAGGCCACCTGTCCAGCCTTAGCTACGGCTGACTCAGTTGCCCGCATTTCTCTTTCTGAAATACGCTCTCCTTGTTTCCAGCAGGCCGTTTCCTTGTTTTCTCTTACTTCCTTGAGCACGGCTCCTCAGTCACTTCTTAAAGATGCCTTCAGAGTTCCACACGGGTGAGGATCTGGGGCTCGGGTCCGGGACTTCATCTATTTTTCTACATCTGCTCAGTGCCTGGGTCGCCTTGTCTAGTTGTGTGAATTTGAACCCCGTGCCCATGGTTTACAGTTTGAGTTTCAGCCCATACTTTTTCCTCACTCAAGGCTTGTATATCCAAATCTCTGCTCGGCCCCTGTCCTTGCACATTGATGAACATCTGATGACAGACTTCCTGTTCTCCCGGCCACAAGCTCCTCCCACACTCTTCCCATCACAGGTAGCGGAGCCACCTTTTCTTCTCCCTGCTGCCTGGCACTGGCCAGCTGCCCGCAACCCCCATGTGGACAGGATGAACTTCCGTGCACATCATTTAAGCTAAGGAATCTGTCAGGGGTCGATACAGTTACTTTGAAGGAGTAGAAACCACAATGGTCTAAGACTCTTCTTTCTGAAATCAAAGAGGAGACCTTTTATACTCTTTTGAAAGTTAAAAACACCCATTTAATATTATTTCCCATGGTGACGAATTTGGATAAAATTTTACTGATGTCTCCAAATGCTAAGTCTGTTCAAAGGCCCATTCACTCTACCTTCCAAATGCCTCCCAAGCCGGCCCAGTCACCCAGGGCTTCTCCCTCACTCGCCAGCTCCAGTGCGCTCACCTGGGTTCCTGCGGTGACCCCCAGGCTGTCCCCCTGCCCCGCCCTCTGTGCCTCTCTGTCTCTAGCAGCCACCCTCGTGTCGGTGTGGGTCAGCGCCGCTTCCTCCTCTGCTCATAATCTTTCGGGGGTTCCCGAAGTCACGGGAGTTAAGGTCAGAGCCCTCCGTGTGGCCCCTCCCCAAACTCCTGCCCCAGAACTTGTTCTCTGCTCTTCTGTCCCACCTCTCTCTCCCTCCAGCACCCTCCCGGGTGCCCAGTGCCCCCCGCTTTCTGCTTTTCTCTAGAGATTTCCAGGCAGGTTACTCACTCCCCTGTGCTAGACCTTTACTCAGAAGCGACGCTATCGCCAGGCCTTCCCTGGCCATCTTAGAACTTCCACCCGCTGCCTTCATAGTTACCCGTCCTGCCCGCCTTCTGCCGTCTCCTGAGCACTCAGCACTACCTAGCACGAGGCGTCTGTTGTGCCTCTTCGGCAACTCACTGCTTCCACTTCTTCAGCTCCCGGAGCCTCTTCCTCCTCCCCTGTCTTTAGCTCCTGTCTTTAGCTCCCAGGAAGAACTGGGAGTTTGGGTACTGAGTTTTTTGTTTATGTTGAACCGCTCTCTATTCACGTGCGATCAGGGATTATGTCTTATATCTTTGGATCTCCAACATTTTTCCAAGTGCCAAAGAATTCCATAAATATAATTTGAAGGAAGAAAGAGCCATTCTTTCCATCCCGCTTGGGAGACAGAGGAACAGAGCCCTTTATGAGAAGTCCTTTGCATTACACTGTTTGGGGGGAACCCTTAAAGCCTTTTAAATGTTATAGAATGGGTTTCTGCTCATTTTTGAAATAAAAATCCAAGATGTTGTAACACATTGTGAGCCATCATTTATTATCCGCTCGTTTTTATAAAAGCTAAGCAAAAATTTAGAAACTGTCCCAAGCTTTATACTTAAAATAATCACAAAATATTTTTCAGATCCTTCTATCTTTGAGTTTTAAATTGCAACTGACTGCCAGTTCTTCTCACTCCTGCTTCCTCTGGACCTTCTGGGGGAGAATTCCCAACAGTGGTGGTGGGAGACGGTCTTATCTCATTTAATTAACAGAGCTGGGTCTTTGGGGAATCTCCCCATTTCCTCTGAGCAGTTCTATAAATGGAGACGCCGTTTCCAGGGAGGAGGCCAACACATCCCTTCCCAGCCACCCACCGACACTTGAGAGATATAATTCCATGCTGAAGAGAGAGCCCCAGGATAATGTTACAGCAGTTTTAATCATAGCTTCTAATTATGAACAATAAGTCACTTTGACGATTGCTTTTGTCTCAAATGTAATAAAAGGAGTAATTAAAGTCAGCAATAATTCTCAGGCTTGTAAAGTTACACAGGCAGGGAATCTGAATTTTGCACTTCAATAAAGGGAAACTAATTTCTAGCATATCCTTCTATTTGGGAGACATCGCTGACCAAGGAGCAGGCTCTCCTGTCAGCACTCAGGAGATCACCCACCAGCTGCTGGGTGGTTAGTAGGCTGATGGGTGACAAGGCCATCACTGGCACATGGTAACTGTCAGTGCAGGTTTGTAAAGCGGGTTCCTGCAATGCCCTGGGAGAGCTCTCGGTGCTGGTGTAGGTTTGGTATAAATACTGCCACGTCCTTAGTGGCCATCTGATAACGATCCTATCAACGTCTTCAATTTTCTTCTTTATACTTTTTCTTTGTATGCCAAATTCTGTCCCAGGAGTTAGTATTCCTTTTATTACCAGAAATCAATGAAAGTTCGACAGGTCATGCAGCCCTGAAAGGCGCTTAGCTGTCCCACGTGCCTCCAGCTGCAGACCCTGCAGATCTTCCCATCTCGGAGGTGTGTGTCCACCATGGCCTGCTCTGTCCCTCAGCCTCACACCTGGCTTCTTCCCTCAGGATCATCCCCCTAAACCCTGGTCCTCGGCACTGGGAGAGCAGTCTATGAAAAACCCAGTATTTTACCTGAGTTGTAGAACCTATGAAACCTTTCCTACCGTGATTTCATTTTGCTTCTAAGATAAAAATACTCAAAGTCCTAAAACATCCTCTCGTTGATCTGGACATTGGTCTCCAGACCTGCCGATCCCCTTCTGTCTTCCAGGAAGGGCACGAGCCTGCAGCATCAGACGGCGGACGCCTGTCCACACATTCCTCTCAAGAGGCTTTAGGTGTCCCCTTCCTCCCACTCTCTCTGAGATTCTCCTGTCCCCTGGGTAACTCTAACTCATCCTTTCAGACTCTCTGCTCCAGAGACACGCCCTCTAAGAAACTCTCTTAGTATCCCTTAGTAATTCAGTGCATTCCCCTAAATTAAAAATATTACCACTGCTTTCTTTAATATAATGATTATTTTATGTACCTGTCATCCCCACCGAGTCACGGGTTCCTCCTGGGCAGGTAGGGTCCCTTACTTTTTGCCTTCTTTCTTCCTAGGGCCTCGAGTCACGTGATTAGAAGTCAATCAATGTTCTTTGAATAAAGGGATGAAGGAATATTATTGATGAGCTTACCAGCAGTATTATAGATTTCTCTCTTTCAGCAGTTTTTTGGAATTCAGTTCATTGAAGGCCACCCTCAGGTACTCTTAGACTAACTGTACGCTGGTGGGGTTTAGAAGGTGGTGGGCCAGAAGCAGCTTGCAAGCTCGCATTCCTAAGGAAAGGAGTGTAAACTGCAGGCAGGTGCCTACCTACAGCTAGCTCTTCTCAGAAGGTTCACTGTGGAATCAGAGAAGGCGTGGGGCATTCGGAGTGAAGGAGCAGGTGACTGGTGGATACATCGACAAGATCAGGGGATCTGTGGGGAGGTATCTATGTTCAGGGAACAGGAGGAAGCTAGAGTTCTGGGGTGCCGTGTTCACCCCGCAGGCACAGTGGCCGAGCTGCTGTGGGGCTCCCTCCATCACCGCAAGCCTCTGTCCAGACTGACCTGGGAGCTGCTGGAGTCTGCGCAGAGCCAAGGCACTGGGGAACATGCGCAGTGAGAGCTGGTGGCAGCCAGTGCTGGCCACCTGCAGGGGGCGCTATCCTGACCTCGCAGGTGCACCATGCTAGGTCTGCACCAGACTCAGCGTTGCAGCAGGGGTGCTCACATCACCCCCACCATGCAGGGAAGGGAGCGGAGTGAGCAGCAGATTTCCTCTGAGCCCAACCTTGAGACTGGAAGCCAAGCGCCCCTGCCCTCCGGGATGGCAGAATCTGAGGAGAGGAGTTGCCTGGGGTGCGTGATTTAGTCCCCAACCTAGGAAGCTCTGGGCAACCACTTCAGTGGGACCTGGGGGACAGGAATAAATCCATGGTTCTGGGCCGCAGGCACCACCGCCCATTCCTTCATGACTTGGCATCCACAGTCCCCCAGCCTGCTGCACACGTCTCCATCCCTAAGGGTGGACCAGCCTGTCACATCTGCGGCCCTGTCTCGGAGAAGCCCCCCAGCTGCCTGTGTGGCCCTGCCCTCGCAGCCTTACTTCTGACTCTCAGTCCTCATTCTGAGGATCTCGGTGGCCCCGCAGCTCCTGCTAGGCATGGGAAACCACCTTGCAATCCCAGCAGCACTCTTTCACACTGCTGTTGGGCCAGCACAGACCCAGTGCTCTGCAGGGACTCCCGAGCCTTGAGCCACTGAATATGTTTCAAGCAAACACCCAGAGCCCAGGAACCCACCACCATTGCCTGCAAGCCTCACCCAGCTGCCACTGACAACCTTGTTGGGAAACCCTGGGCAGAGCAGTCCCCACAAGGTCAGCTCCTGTGGAGAGGATCTCACCCAAGCCCCAACCCAAACTCCCTACAAAGACCTAGAGAACAGCTGGCACAAAGATCATCCAACACGGGCTAGAACTGGGGCAATTGCAGGTGAGCGGGGAGGATCAGAACAGCCGTGCCAAAGGCCTCTAGTGCACGCACCTCTCCCTTGCTGCACCAGCATTTCAGATTAGGAAGGAACACCATCTAGGAACCCCCCATTCTTCTAATTAAGCAGGAGAGCTCCCAGCAAAGACCAGGGGTCCTGCAAACTTATTAGCCTCCAGTTAAGAAAAGAGGTTGCAGATATAAGAACCAGCAAAAGAACTTGGGCAATGAGAAAACAAAACAAAAAACCAGTTTGATTCCTGAAAGGATCCCAGTGGGACAGAACAGTGGACTCCAACTGCTGCAGAGGCAGTAGGGGTGCCCCATGGCATTTCATCAAAAATAACTGAAGTGGAATTCAGAACATGGATATCAAATAAGGTGAATGGAATTGAAATGGAATTAAGTTGAAAACCAACAAAAACAACCTCTTCCCCCCTCAAAAAAAATATTATTTCAGGAAATTAATGAAAAGGTCATTAAAGATCTAAATAACATAAGAAAGGTCATAATTGAACTTAAAGAAAGGCAAGAATCATTTAGTAATTCCGAAACACGGCTTGAACAACAGACTAAACCAAGGAGAAGAAAAATCTCAGAGCTTGAAGACAAGGCCCCCAAAGTACCTTAGTCATTCAAAGACACAGAAGAGAGAGTAAAAGGCTGATCAATCACTTAGAGAGATAGGGTGCTATGTGAAGGAAACTAACATAGGAATTACAGGTATCCCCAAGGGAGAAGAAGAACTAAAAGCATGGAAAATCTATTTGAGAAAATTATTGAAGAAGACTTTCTGGTATTGCCCAGAGATCCAGACATCCAGATATACGATAGCCAGAAGATTCATAGCAAGTAAGACGTCTTCAGTAATCACCTGTGTGTGTGTCCAGGAGTACAAACAGAGCTCAAGTGCACACACACACGTAAAACAGACCCAGGGAGGTGCTAGCGAGATGGGTGGATTCCGTCAGAGTCGCCTGACTCTGATACTGCAGTGAAGTTTCTCAAGATGTTCCTGATGGGGGGAGACTGCTTAAGCCACACAGGGAATCTCACCATTACATCTTACAGCTGCCTTTGGATCACTAATTATCTCAAAATAAAAAGCTTAATGAAAAAAATCACTGGTAGTTAAGTGCCAGTTTTTACAAGCTAACTCTTTACTATATTGTAATGGAGTTGGCTATCTCTGAGGGAAAATTATAGCCAGAAGGCAAAATTAAAACTAGTAACTCTAGTTAAAATAAGTAGAAAATGATACAAAGTATACTGAAGTTCCTTATCATGATCACTTAAATAAAAACTAGGTTAATTTAGCAAAAATATATAGTTTGGGGGGCTAGAAAGCCTTTTGTTTAAGCAAAACCCTCAAACCTTCTGGATTCTTTGTGAATATTCCAGTAGTGATTTTCTAAATTCCTTTCTAATTCCCTTTCTTAGCGGTTTGGAATTAATAATCCCTTGCTGAGCCATACATAAAATATTCATTCATACGGATGGCACTTCTCATATTCTCGCTTCAGACAATAAGAATGTGTTAAATCGTGAGTAACTAATATTTCTGAAGTACCTGCCACAAATTCCATATTTAAGACTTAGCATATAATTCTCATTTTTCTGAAAAACCTGAACCCCACATGCGCACATTGCATATTTAGGGGAAATGCAGAAGGGTGGGACTCGTTAATCATGTTACCACCGTATAATCCACGCGCCCCAGGCAATGTTATCGCTTCAGCTTTTAGAGCTTTAGCCAACAAAACCTCACAGAAACCATCTAAGAAGACAAAATACAATAGATAGACAAGATTTTTACATGAGAACAAGCCCAGCGGGTCTGCTCTCCCTCCTAAATCCTAAGGAGCATCCCGCGTGTTCTCCTGCACCCCCATAACCCATCCACTATCATCAGCTGGGTCGTCCTTTTAGAACATAGACCAAATTACATTACTGTCTCCTAAAAATCCTCTGTGATGTTCTGTTAGGCTCGGAATGAAAACCCACGCGTCTTATCCCTGCCTGCCCCAGCGTCCCTCGGCAAAGTCCCGGGGTGGCCGGGCCGCACCCCCGGCCTCCTCCGCTGAGTCCAGCCCCGGAGTCTCCACCTGCGTCCTTCCTGCCATTTTACGGCTCGGTCTTCTTGCTGGTGAGTTTCCCCTTCTCGCGGCATTACTGGCCAAACCATCACTAGACATGGCAAAGTCAGGTGAGCAGACTCAGTGTGAAGTGAGATACCTTCGCCACGGACAGCTAACAGGCCCCCCAGGAAGGACAGGAGGCCCCCAGCTGTGGTCTGGGGGCCTGTTTCACACGCCGCGGCTGGGTGGTCCCGGGCTGCAATGTCATGGTAGCACCAGACTCTATTGCACCTGCACAGCTTGGCCCGAGGGCTGGGGCCGTTCGTTTCCACTGCTGCACTAAGCTCCGATTGGCATATTAGTGGGGGTGTTCCTTCCTGCCTCAGGTGTGGTAATTGCTGGGGACACCTTTGTCCCCAGGAGGGTCACACGTCCCTCACTGTCTTTCTAACATTTTGACCATTCAAAAGTAGGCCCCTTGGACACTCTTCACCACCTTGCTTGTGTGTGTGCACACACATTTCCCCTCAAGTTATTTGCCCATTTATTTTTTTCTCGTGCATCATTAGTTTCCCACCTCCGTGCCCTCCATGTCTGTAGCCTCCGTGAGAAAGGCCATTTGTCTATTTGCAGGGCCTGGCTGGGTGCCTGCGGCAAAACGTGACAATTTACTCACCACTGACTGTCAAACGAATGAATGTGGCAGCCCTGTGGGTGATGGACTATCATTTGCATCTTGAGATGGGGGATTCAGAGTGAGTAAATGCAAGCAACTCACATTTGAACTATTATGAAATGATGCCTTTTGCACTTCTGATTTGCAGCTGTTGGAGAACCAGTGCTCAAGGTGCCAAGGACAATTCTCTGGTTCCAGTTGCCTCAGGGCTTGGCCCATTGGTTGGAACCCTGCCCAGGTGGTTCCCTGCTCCACTCACTGGGCTTCCTGACTCCTCCACCCACAGCGGGAAAGCTGAGGCTTCTCTCCCCCGGCTTCCTGGGAACCTGCCCCACTCTCTGCTGCTCTGAGGCAGGTGTGGCTTGGTCCATTCCCAAGCCCTCCAACTCTGTTGTCGATGCTGTCTCTCCTTTCTACTCTGGCTCACTTGCAGTTCTCAACTCTCCTGCCACCAAGTCCTCCTCATCTTGCAGATTAAATTTCATCATGAGAAAAAGAGGACCCGCCCTTCAGGCCTCCCTTCTGAATCCCGGTCTACTTCTGTGTGCTTGGTCCGCGTCCCTTCTCCACAGTCATCCCAACATCCGCAAGGTCAGCTCCACCTCTCGGCCTTCATAGTCCCCCGAAAGGGCTTCACCGACCTCACCTCTTCCTAACAAACCCAGCAGCTTTCCTTGTCAATTTGATCCCATTTGAATCCTGTGGGGTACTGCTATCACCCTGGCGTCTTCCCCCCATGCAGTTGTGCAGTTATCTCAGCACCACATGTGCAAATAACATTCATTTCCATCTTTGGCGGCTTTGACACCTTATGAGAAAACAATTGATCACATAAGTGAAGGTCTGTTTCTGACTTTTTATTCCTTTCATTGATCTTTCTCTCCTTATGCCAACACCATACTTTCTTGATTGCTATAGGTTTTTGTAATAACTCTTGAGGCCCGCAATTATAAATCTTACAAATTTGCTTTTTCTCAAGATTACATTAACTTTCTAGGTCCTCGGAATTTCTATGTAAACTTTAGAAATGGCTTATCAATTTCCAGGAAAAAAAGTGTTCTGACAATTTTTATTAAGATGGCTTTGGATCTGTAGTCAATGGGGGGGAATATTGACATCTTTAGAATATAGACATTTCAGACCCATTAACACAGTGTATCTATTTGTTCTTCCAAAACTACTTGTGGTATCTCCCCTTATTGTCAGACTTGGTGCTGCCTGAGGATCTTGTTTGACTTCTCATTTCTGTAACAAAATATATGAATATATGTACTAAGGTACACAGGAGACCCTGTATGTTTGACCCTCTTCCTACACTGACCACCTCCTTAAGGTGACCTGATTTTCATAGGCTGGTCAGTGCAGTGGGCGCAGGTCCTTATGGTGACCACTGTCACCTGTCAACTGGTTTCTTACAGTCCCTTGGGTGGTCAACTTACAGAGATTTGACTGTACTTGAAAAAACAGTTTTCTAGATCATTTCTCTAAAGAGAATGATCCACCCTGGACTATTCTCTTTAAACATGTTGGGTATTTGTGGTCAGCTAATTCCAAATACATGCCACATAGCAGGTCACGGCGAATCAGTGCCCAGATGCTGACTTTGCTCTTGTACCACCCTCATTTTAGAATTCAAGTATCAGGAGAAAATGGAGAAATCACATGAACCTACATGTGTTGAAAACAAACACAGAGGAATAAAGAAGCGTGTGGGAGCTGCCCGGCAAGGAAATCATGGACGGCCTTCTGAAAGGAGAGGGCAGAACGCCTGGAGCCAGCTGCAGCAGCTCCTCCGCCAATGCGACCGCAAAGCCTCCGCTTGCTCCGGCACCGGGGAGGTCTCATTACCCGCGTTGCTGGAGGGCAGTGCTCAGACCCCAACTCCCAGCATCTGGACTCAGTATGGTTTCCACACTCACAAGCAGGTTTTAAAAGGAAGCTTCCAGTTTCATGTTTTCCTTTGACCAAACTGTCTTGATATTGAAAATATAGCAGCACCGTAAGGATGTGCAAGATGATGCTTTCTCTCATCACTCTTCCTCATGAAGCAGCAAACCAAGGCCCTGTGCCCAACACCAGTAGAAAGTGAGGAGGAAAAGCACCAATGTCATTGACTACAAGGTGTGCTGGGAGAGTGCTGAGGGTGCAGGGGTGAGTGCTGAGGATGCAGAAGTGAGTGCTGAGTATGCAGGGGTGAGTGCTGAGAGTGAAGGAGTGAGTGCTGAGTGTGCAGGGGTGAGTGCTGAGGGTGCAGGGATGAGTGCTGACTGTGCAGGGGTGAGTCCTGAGAGTGAAGGAGTGAGTGCTGAGTGTGCAGGGGTGAGTGCTGTGGGTGCAGGTGTGAGTGCTGAGTGTGCAGGGGTGAGTGCTGACTGTGCAGGGATGAGTGCTAAGTGTGCAGGGGTGAGTACTGAGAGTGAAGGAGTGAGTGCTAAGGATGCAGGGGTGAGTGCTGAGGGTGCAGGGGTGAGTGCTGAGTGTGAAGGGGTGAGTGCTGAGAGTGAAGGAGTGAGTGCGGAGTGTGCAGGGGTGAGTGCTGAGAGTGAAGGAGTGAGTGCTGACTGTGCAGGGGTGAGTGCTGAGGATGCAGGGGTGAGTGCTGAGAGTGAAG
>CAUYON010004559.1:0-45551 GCA_963573935.1 Arctocebus calabarensis | reverse complement strand
GTCCATTGCTTAGTTTTATCTTTTGCATCAGTGTGGAAGTTAGGCTCTGATCTTTAATTTCTGAGTCCTTATTTTGCTGTTGATCCATTGTGATGGTCAGTGTGTAGAACAGGTTGGAGTATTTCCTGTAGAGCTGGTCTTATTGTGGCGAATTTCCTCAATGTTTGTATATCAGTAAATGATTTGATTTCTCCGTCAATTTTAAAACTTAGCTTGTCAGGATATAGAATTCTGGGCTGGAGATTGTTCTGTTTAAGTAGGTTAAAGGTAGATGACCATTGTCTTCTTGCTTGGAAAGTGTCATTGGAGAATTCTGCAGTCATTTTGATAGATTTGCCCCTGTAGGTCAACTGGCACTTACTCTTGGCATCTTGCAGAATCTTTTCTTTTGTCTTCACTTTGGACAGGTTCATCACTATGTCTTGGGGAAGCTCAGTTAGAGTTCAGGTAACCTGGGGTTCCATATCCCTCTGAAAGGAGAGTGTCAGAATCTTTGGTGATATTTGGGAAATTTTCATTTATAATATTCTCTAGTATGGTTTCCATTCCCCTGGGGCAATCTTCTTTCCCTTCTGGGATACCTATAACTCGTATGTTTGAACTCTTCATAGAGTCTCATAAATCTGTCAGTGAACGTTCTGCTTTCTTTCTCTTCTTTTCTGCATCCTTAACTATCTGAGTTATCTCAAGAGCTTTGTCCTCTACCTCTGAGATTCTTTCTTCTGCATGGTTTAATCTGTTGTTGATACTTTCTATTGCATCTTTAAATTCCCTAATTGACTGCTTCATTTCCCTCATCGCTGCCATATCCTTTTATATTCTTCATAGCATTCATTTCTTAATTGATTCTGTTTGGGATTTATTTTTCCACTTTATCAGCATTTTCCTTCATTGTTTCCTTCATTTCCTTGATTGTTTTCATCATCTGTATTCTAAATTCCCTTTCTGTCATTTGTAACATTTCTTCATAGGTGGAATCCTCTGCAATAGCTACCTCACAGCCCCTTGGGGGAGTTGCTCTGGACTGGTTTTTCATGATGCCAGGAGTTTTCTGCTGATTCTTCCTCATGAATGATTTCTTTTTATCTGTTTCCTTGCCCTAGTTTTCCTTTCATTTCCTCCTGCTCTTTAAGTTGCCATGCCTCTGGAATAGGGTTTCGATGAGTCTTTTTGGTACAGGACAAGAAGGATGAGAAGAATGAAGAGCAAGAAGGGAAAAAAGAAAGAAGGAGAAAAGAAAAGAAAAAGGAGAAAGGAGAGGGGTTGGGTGGAAGCAGCTATCAACCAAAAGAAGACTAGCACAGAAAGAGGGTGATGGGAGCAATATACATGTACAGAAGGGTACTTTGACCCAATCTTAAGAACCCCCAACCTCTGGGGGTGCTGGGTTGGGTGGTTAGCTCTTTGTGGGCCTTTTTGGACACAGTACCCTATCTCCACCAAGTAGAGAGGAAAGACAAAAATGTAATAAATCAAACCAAAACAAGTAAACCGAAAACTTTATGGGATAAAATTGGGGAAAAAACAATTAATATGGGTTGAAACACTAGCAAAATTGAAGTTCTAATGGTTGAAAAAGGCAACAATGGAAAAGTATATTTAAACTAGCAAAATGAAGAAATAAAAGAAAGAAAAAAAAGAAAAATCTTTGAGGAAATTATTGAAATTAAAAACAAAACAACAATAATAAAAACAAACAAACAAAAAGCCCCACAAAACAAAACAAAACGAAAAACAAAGCAGTATATATATCTTGCTGATATTTTCTGGGCAAGAGGTGATCTTCTGGTGTATGATCTGTTAATCACAATGTCAATACGGCTGTACAAAATGGGGACTGGAGGCCTCTAATGATTTCTCAAACCCTGCAGGGTGGAGAGCTTAAATCCTCCTCAGCCTGCTTAGAAGGCACTTTAAATTGCTAACTTGGGCTAAGGTGAAGCTTTCCCGGGAAAGTGCTTGTGGCTGGGATCACTCCTTACGTGGCTATCCACTTAGCTAGTGTGCCAAAACCAGTCTCACCCTATGTCCCTGAGGACCAAGGCTGCAAGACGTCTCAGTCCCCGTCTTTAGGCTGCTTAGTCACTAGATTACTCACTCCTGCCCGATGCTTGTTCTGGGACACTGAGGGTGGAGCTTGCCAGGGCAATTCTCCCACAATGGCTCCACACAGCCCACAACCAAACACTGGTAGCTCTGTCAGGCTCGGTGGCTCAGTCTGGGCCCCAGACAACACTCAAAGATCTCTGCACTCTTGCCCAAGTTCTCCCAAGGCAGGTCAACTGAGTCCAAGTCCAAGAGAAACCCGAATAGCTCACAGGTAAGGCCTTTCCTGCTTGCATTCTCACTGCTGCTGCACCCACAGCTGCCGGCAGGATTATACCAAATGAACACATGCAACCACTTGCCAGCTCTCCACTGCTTTTGCCTTCCTCAGGGGGTCCAGAAGTCTCACGCTGTCTCCCTGTGTCCCCAAAGGGATGTTTCTGGGTAGATCCCACCAGCCAGAGATGCCTAAAGTCTTTTCTCCCTAGTCTCACCATGCCCAGTTGCAAGGAAGCTGTTACTTGGCCACCATCTTGCTCCCAACCCACTGTTTTATATTTTTAAGGCTTGCTTGAATTTACTCACCATATGCTCTCCAGACATGCATTTTATAAAATTCTGCCTGAAATTTGATGTAAATTTTTGAATTTGGAGGTGCATTTTAAAACATCAATTTTTGATGATGCTTAAATTTAGCTCTTCAAATATTGTCTCCATTCATCCTTCCTATTTGTCCGTATGGAACACCTGCTTACTTCATCTTTTATGTCTCTTAACTTCTGCTGAATATTTGTCAGGGGTTTGTCTCTCCGTGCTGTGTTCTGGGCAATTTCCCCAGATCTATGTTCCAGTTAATTAATTCTGTCTTCCTCTAAGTGCATGCTCTTTAAAGGGGAAAAACACACCTTCATGTCTGGTTCTCTCTCTGTGAATACTCCTGTGCCTATAGCCACCTATTGCTATGCCTCTTCCTGCATCTACATGGGTGCAAAACACACATATGTGTACATACATGCAGCCTCCCCTTGTCTGCACGAGATATACCCCAGTGGATGTCTTGACCCACAGACATAAGGCTATATATGCTGTGTTTTTCTTATTTATACATACCTACATTAGGCACAGTATCAGATTAACAATGATAACTAATAGTAAGTAGAACAATTGCAACTATATGCTATAATACAAGTTATGTAACTATGCTCCCTCTCTCTTCAAATATTTTAATAGCCTTAGACTGTGGAAAGTGAAACTGCAGATGGGAGGACAACTACTTTATACATAAGGGAATAGGTACACACATTTATAACTTATCATTGCTAGCAATAATTATAAAAGCAGAACTGAGTAGTGGTCAACACTCAGGCTCTGGAGTCAGACCGACTGAGCCTTTCTGTAAATGGAGTATTATCAGTATATTACTGAAATTTTACTAGAGCCATTACATGCAAGGCCCATAACTGTGTGTCTATACACATGGACTTCACTGCAAAATGCATCTTGGAGGGCAAGGCCAGGGCAGCACATCTTTTACAGAAGAGAAAAGGGAAGTACAAAGAGTCTGTTACTGACCCAGCTCCCCCAGCAAAACGCAGACCTTCAACTTGAACTCAGACCAGTCAGAAGGTCAAGCCTGCACGCTAGGGTCCTGTACCTGCTAGATCATCCAAAGCTGGCTTGATAAACAAAACAGTGACCTTATCATTCCTAGTCACATGTTCATTTCCGGGGAACATGCACTGAACAACGGGCCGAGCTTCAAGCATCATCATAAACTCAGAACACTGAGGGGCGGATTCCATCATCTCCCTCACACAGTGGAAACCTGGAGGCTTTGTGGGGCAGGAGTGGACAGACCCTGGCCATGGCCGGGATCAACAGAATCAGATTTTAGAGCCCCAACTTTTCCAACAGAGATGGAAGAAAAAGAAGCTAGTTCTGTGATTATCTCCCTTGTTGACTGCTTCTCGCTTGAGTTGCTTCTGGAATACGTAGGAAGACAAGGCCACAGAGATGGAATTCCAGATTACAGCGGTGAGAGGGTGGGGCTGACAGGCCTTCCTGGAGCCATGCAGGATGCAGGGCTGTGTGATAGAGACACTCACTTCCACATGAGCAAACAGCAGGGAAACTTCCAAGAGTGGACCCCAGATGGAATGTGCTACGTATGCCCAGCTGGGGTTCTGGAGGGTCCAAAGAGGAAACAGGAAAAATACAGGTGGAGATGTTCCTAAGGTCTACACAAGCATTTGTGCAGAAAGGGAGGGCAAAGATGCTCAGAAAGGCCTCTGCTGATACACAGACTCCCATCTCTGTGCTTGCTGCCTGTGTGTGTCCTCCTCACTCTGCTTTTGGTGTCTTTATTTATTTACTTTTTGCAGTTTTTGGCTGGGACCGGGTTTGAACCCACTATCTCCGGGATATGGGGCCGGCACCCTATTCCTAGAGCCCAGGCGCCAACCTGGTGTCTCTTTCCAAAGGATAAATGAGGCCTGGTGGTGCTAATGCATTGGCCTTTGCAGAGGGTAAAGGAATGATGATGTTGACGTTTCTCTTGTTAGTCCAATATTACACTTGCATTTGTTCAGATTTCGATTCATGAGGCTCTTATCCCAGGGGTTCAACTCAAACAAAAGCAAAGCTTTGCAAAGTCTTAGTTAAGAGACACCAAAATAGGCCAATGAGTTTTTTTTTCCTATAGACACTTGAAATTCAGAAGACTGACAATGAACGCTGAAACGGTGCTCTCTCGGCTTGCATAATTTTCAAAAGCATAGTTACCCTATCCACGATGATACTTCATCTGCAAATCGTTATGTATGCATCTCATCATGTTCCATAATAAGAAATCAAAGACATCCTTAAAGTAGCTTCAATATAAGGATATTTCAGAAGCCCTAAATGGACAGAGATAAACGGAGTTAATTTTTCCCATCCTTTTTGCTCGAGAAGAATAAAGAATACATACATTCCTTGCTCAAAGATATCAACCATTTATCCAACAGTTTTTAAATGGGCTAAAAGCATTCATTTCCCACAAATGTATTAAGCCCTTTCTATGTGCCAAGGGATGTTTCAAGGTCTGAGATGCAAAGGGGCACAGTTTCAGTTCTCACTGGGACTCATGTCCCAGGGGATGGGACACTCCAGTAGACATGGTTCTTGCAAAGTGGCAGCCTGACATATGAGCCTGTGATGACTGGTAGAGTTCTTTCCTTTTCCCCAATCAATAACTATACCAGTTGTCTTTGCTGCTCCAATGCTACAACAGACCCACATTTGTTACTCTACTATTATGGAAGTTAGATGTACTTTCTTTTGAGGATCTAGGGGAGAATCTTCTTGTCTTTTTTCAACTTCCAGAATCTTTTGCCATTCTTTGGCTCACAGCCATGTCACTCCTCCCTCTGCTTCCTGTCTCACATCTCCCCTCTCTCTCTGACCCACCTGCCTCCCTCTACAAAGGACACCTGTGTTTCCGTCAGGTCCACTTAGACAGTCCAGGGCAAGCTCTCCATCTCTCTGTTCAATTGATCCTTAACTTAATCACACCTGCAAAGTCCCTCTTGCATGTAACACAGCACGTTTACATGTTTGAAAGATTACAACATCTTGGAATGTTTGAGGGAACCAATTATTCTGCTTACCTATGGGGGGCATCATTAGGACTAAATATTCTGCCTATCACAGGGATATTGTGCCTATCCCGGCACAATTACTTTATCCCCTTCTGATTATAATATGAGCTTTGGTCAATAATAAGTGTACTGTCACAAATGTGCTATGCTAATGGAAAACACCAGTAGTTTGTGATACTGGGTGTCTCTTAAGAAAATGCTGATATGTAAGTATTACAGCTTTAGCAGTAATTCTGTAAAGTCAACTCCATTTGTTTTTTATTAAATCACAGCTCTGTACATTAGTGCAATTATGGAGTACAGAATGTCGGCTTCATATACAATCTGAAATATTTTCATCCAACTGTTCGACTTAATCTTCATGAGATTTTCTCATTTATTATGTGAAAACATTTGTGTTCTGCATTTAGTAGGTTTCACTTGTCCCTTCTAAGATGCACCATTGAAATAGGTGTATTAAAGACTATATTTCCTTCTGCCTTGAAAATGTGGAAAGTCAGTAAACACTGGGGCACTCTGGCATGGAAGCAGTTGACTGGCTGTGCGAGAGTCTAGGCTGATCATTTCTTATCAGGACACACCTCTTTCTGTTAATTAAAGTCTCCAAAGTGACTGGCTTCATTAGTTGATGTCTTTTTTTGGTCTCTTTTGTAATTTGAGATTTGTGACTCTTGACAAAAGTAATTGCACAGGTAATTATGTAATTACCCCCGTGACCTGTGCTGTGGTGGAGGGGAGGGCGTCCTTCAGCTCTAGGCATGTCTTGGAAGAGGAATCTTGTCTCTTCCCAGACGCGGGTCCCTCAGCATCCCTCCAAGTCAGCGATAGAGTCATCTGATGGTGCAAGCAGGTCAAACTTCTCTTTCTCATTGTACTTTACAGATTATAGTAATTTCAAGCTCTATTAAATAAGGATTCAGCTCTGCTGTTGATGTCCCTGCTTTTCTGGCCAAGTCCATTTGTTTCCAGGAGCGGATATGCTTCAAGAATTGTTACCTAAAAGCTGGACAAATCCTCCCTGCTATTGAGTGGGAGGGAGGGGGAGAGGAAAGTGGATTGTTAAAAGCTGGTGAAAAATATGCCTGTGGCTAAGAATAATGTAAATCCTGGTACTATCACTTGAAGCAAGGTGCTGAGGCATTACAGTATTCAATTATTTTGATGCTTTAAGGCAAATGTTTCCAGGTCGGAAACTCTAGTCTACTTGACATTCAATAAATGATGTTGTGATTTTATGGAGTGATGCCCATTTGTGAAGGCAAGAACTCGTGTCAGTCAGCCTGTTCCCTGCCTGCCCTGAGCACCCTCATGTGTACACCTGTTATTAATATAAGGCGGTCACATTTAATGTTTCTAAGAGGGAAAAGGTCTATGGCTCTCTGGGTGGGAAAACCCCCATAAGGGACAAATCGGCCTGTCCCTGTGCTCTGTTTGGAATCTTGCAATTGTAACAGAGTTATTCCTTCCTGCTCATCTTTAGTCCAGCTTATAGTTGCTACTTAGCTAAATTAATCTTCTCTTTCAAACTTCTTTGGTGAAAACTGAGAAGCAAGCACAGAGTTCCACAATCTGTGTTCAGGAAGCCATCCGTGATCTTATGGGTTGCGTATAAATCTGCCTTATGATGACATACTTAACAAACAATCATTTGTCAAAAGACTTCCGTATATGAGGTGCTGTGACATATACTTTACACCTGGTGTGTCACTTAATTCTTATTGGAATGGTTTGATAAGGAAAGCCAACATTTACCTAGTGAAGCAGGCAGCACTCTGAAGCTCCAAGGCCCAATTCCCTCCCCACTTGTTTTTAAAAATAAAGTTTTATTGCAACGCAATCATGTCCATTAATTTACATATTGTACATGACTGTTTTCCTGTGAAAGGGCAGAGTTCAGTAGCTGCAATTCTGTCCTTGTGGTTTGAAAAGCTGAAAATATTTAAAAAACCGACATATTACAGAAAAGAGCTTGCTGCAGCTGACCTAGCTCCATGCCTTAAGAAACACATGCACAGCAACTCCTTGGGTGCCCTCCATAACTGGGCAAGGTATTATTATTTTCCCAGTTTTTTCAGATGAGAAAATGCAGGGCCCAAGGAGTTAATTCGCACACAAAGAGTAGATTCAGGAATAAAATCCAGGTCTTCTTACCACTAGCAGACTATTTTTCTACCGGAGAACCTGAAAGCCACCTGTCCTCAGTAGCCCAAACTACTTCCCCAGTGCCGAGCTTCCTTATCCAAAGCATGTTTCCAAAAGAGATCTCGTGTGCTTGCAAACCTCCCAGTCCTTAGGAATTCAACACACATGGGCCGACATCAGCATACCAATACATGTTTTATAACACGAGGACAGTATAACCCAATGACCTCCTTTTCTATCACTTTTAGCCATATGAATGTTTTCTTTCCTAATTTGTTCCCCTCACTTATTTGGTTCACAAAGTTTAGAATCAACTGACTAGTGCTAATGGTTAATGAGAACAGCACGGCCTCCATAGGGACGCAAAGAGTTGCTTTTGGAAATTTCCTTTCAAAGACACATCACGTGTTTCCAATAATTTTAATCTAGTTTGTAGTGGGATATTTGTTTGATTATTATAAGGTTTTTGGCTGTCTGGATGTGCCATGAGTGAGTTGTGTATGTGGTAGCTCAGCTGTTGGGTTTTGAATTCATGTGTACTACTCAGTGTCTCTGTGACGGGAGAAAGTTAATTTCTCTGTGCCTCAGTTTCCTCATCTGATTGTGAGCACCATCATGCTGGCCAACAATGTCTGGCACATGCTAAGAGGTGTGTGCCAGTCTGCTAATATCCGAGAGAGACACGTTACTGTATTTCATAACTCCTTCAACAGACTGCAAGCATTACTAGTCTTTGCTGAGTATTGAAACGTCATATTATGAACACAAACATCCTTCTTGATAACATGGTGAAATTTGGAGATTAAACACAGGATCTTCCAAGGTTTGTAGAGCTATTATATTTGCTCCTACATTTGATGGCCTAACCTGATATACTTTTGGTGGTCTCTAGCCTGCTTTTTTATATCTTACCTGCCTACATTAAGCACTGCCGTTTCATCTACCCCTTGCTCTGTTTCATTTTGTAATTTGCTATTTCTGATTTTCTGAGGATTTAAAAATGAAATAACCAATCTCAGAATATTTATGTGAAATACAAGTTGCTACATTTTTTCAAGGATGAGCTTTCAAGTTTGCAACAAATACTTTCATTAAAATTTTTTTGCTCCAATTTTTTGGATAGTTGCGGCACCACAGGTTTCCTATACTCATAAAAGGCATTAGAGTCCTCCGGAACCCGGAAGGCAAAAACAGAGCGTTGGTGTGATGCCTCTGACCCTGAGGTTCCAGATGACGGAAAACACTTCTCCTGTCATCTCTTCACGGTTGTTCTCTCAGGCGCCCCTCAGGGCATTTGAGTGTGATGATGTCTATGAGAACCCACACCTGCCAATCCGCATCCCAGCAGGAGAATCTGAGCTGGATTCTTCATGAACCAGAGTATTTCTTTCTTGACACCTGATGATTAATCTGCCCACCTCACTGTGAGTACCATCATCGCCAAATTGCTGCATGCTTGGAGATCTAATTACATTCATTGATTCAATTTTAGTGCGACTGAGTTATTGACATGGATATGAATTAACTTATTTGTCTGCAGCCAAAGGCCAGTAACAGACTTAGAGAGAAATTATGTCTACATCACACTCAGCATGGGTGAGAGTATGTCTAGTTCAAAGACTTACACAACAAGAGAAAATTTCCTGGGGCAGAAGAGAGTCAGCAGAAGTTCTCTGGTATATTAACCTCAACTACCATCAGGTTTTTGGATGTCCTATCTATGAGAGTAGCAGATAACTGCAAAATAAGTAAGACACAATTTATGAGACTATTTTCATGAATGTAACAATTTAGAATTTTGGGAGAGAATTTCCTGCTATCATGATCAAACACCTGCATTATTCCTCCGGCCAAGGATCCATGTATTAAATAGAATAACATACAGCTGTTTCAAACCTTGTGCTAAAAAGAAATAAACCAGTGACAAATGGCAAATACTGTGTGATTCTATTTATAGGAGATATGTAGAGTAGTCAGATTCATAGAGATAGAATGGAGTTGCCAGAGGCCAGAGAGTTGTGGTTGTTATTTAATGAGCATAAGGTTTTGTGAGATGGAAACTGTCTTGGAGAATGATTAGACAACCATGTGAATGTACTTAATATGACTGCACTGTACACTTACCAATGGTTAAGAAAATGCATTTTATGTTATATATGTTTTATCGGAGTTCAAGAAAAGAGTTCAAAAAAAGCACCAAGTTTAGTGGATAACAACAAACAAAACCAACCAAGCAAACAAATGAAAACGATCACAACTGGTTCAGTTAATAAACAAGCAGCTGCTAGAAATTTTTAATACGAGTTATTTTATGTAAGAAATTAAGGGTTTACCCAACACAAAAAGGAGTGTGCAAACAAGGTCAGAAAGGCAGCTGGAAGTTCCCACGGATTTTCGTCAGCTTTCTATAGTACTCAAGTATCTGCTGCTTGGGAGGAATCCAGGAAACTGATGCCAAAAAATTCATCCTCAACACCCACAAATGGCCACGTGCCTCTCTGCACCTGCTGCTGGACAACAGTGTCTTCCCTGCCTTTCCATCTTCCCAATCTCATGCAAGTGGCTCTCACTGGTAGACACTAGGAGCAACACAAATGGCAAGGGAGCTAGGTCATCCTAGAGTTCTCAAAGCACAAAGATAATGCTAATGGATATTACACAATCAAATACAATCACCTTCTGTAGTCTTTCAGAGGCAAAAATTAAGAGGCAAACTCACAATTTTGAAATTGCCACTATAATTGGAGAGAATGAAATAACTGAGGTAGGAAAGGAAACAAAATGCAACCAAGACAGGTATTGGTATTTCACCAAGTTGTGAAATTCAGTAGACTATATATAGTAAATGAGTTTTTGTTACATGGGGTTTATAAAGACATGACCATGTTATATGTCAAAGAGCATTTCATCTGCATATAAGAGAGAGAGGAGAGATCTTTACTTTCCTCTTGCAACATGTGCAATGCATTTATTATAACTTCTTAGTTATAAGAAGTAGTACACTTGATAATTCTAAGATCTATGTCAGCTTCCTTTTCTTCGTTTGTATCTGAGGGATTGATCTTTTTGCTTACTATGGGACATAGTTTTCTGCTTATTTCTATGTGTAGAATTTTGGAACCGAAGTCAGACACTGTAAAATTTTCCTAATTGGGTGGGGTAACTTTTGTATTTGTAAAGGTAGTCCTGGTTTTGTTCTGGGGTGTCACGATATTTCCAGAAAATAGCTTGCCAATTTCAGATCTTGCTTTTACCATCTTCGAATCTTATAGTGGCAACTTGAGCAGTGCTGCTCATTGCTGGTCTCCCCATCTGGAGTGAGATCTTTCCATGCCCTCTGTCTAGTACTCCATGAGTCATGAAAGTGTCTAGCCAGGGACAATGGCCACTATTCTGGGCTCTGGACACTGTTAACCCTAATTCTTCCAAGTAGTTCTTTCCTCTTGCTGGAGGCAGTTCCAGATGCCGGGGCTGGCTAGATTCACCAGGGCTCCTCTAAAGAACTCTGGAGGCTTCCTCTGTGCTACCATATTTTGTCCTGCTCAGTCTAACTCTGCTGATCTCCTAAGGTCTCAGTTTTATCTCCCCAGTTCAGAGGGGTTGCTGGGTTTCCTTCTCCTTCCTGACACCACCATGGCAGTGGTGCTCTCTCAAAATTTAATCAAATGAATTTAAGTAAAATCCTATATATGGTTGATACAAAGGAAAAAATGTGCTAATGATAGGTATAAAACTCAATAATTATTTTTTAAGTTAACACACTTGTATAACCACCACAAAATTGAGAAATACTTATACCACCCGCATCCCAGAAAGCCCCTTTCCCAACCTACTACGTCACCACTTCCCTCCACATTAACAACCATAAAGATTTCCATTGACCATTTGGATATTTTTTTCTCTGTATATGAAACGTTTGTTGCAATATTTTCCAGTATTTATATTGAATTTTCTCTCTTTTTAAAATATGTTTATAGTGGCTCTGTAGCTTGCCTTTTTAACTTTTTAAAAACAGTTATATTGAGGTGTCATTGACAAATAAAAACAATGTATTTATAGGTTATAATGGAATGTTTTAGTTTACAGATACATTATGAAATGGCCACTGTAATCAAGCTGATTATTGGTATTTATTTATAAATAAAATTCCTCGACTTAATGTAGCTAATTTGATCTTTTTCTATAAGGTTTTTAACTTTCCGTGTACTAATTAAAAATTCTTTGCCGAACCCAGTGACATGAAGGGATTCTCCTATTTTGCTTTCTAGAAGCATTATTATTTTATCTCTTACTTCTACATGTGCAGGCAATTTAGAATTTTGTATATAAATTTTAGATATGACTCAGATTCTTTTTTTGTCCCTATGAATATTCATTTGATCTAGCACCACATATTGAAAGAGTGATTCTTTCTGCCACTGTACCGTGTTCTTGTCATAAATCAAGACAACCATTAACTGTAATTTTCATCTCCCCAGAACTAGGAGACTGCCGAAAGCTAAGTTTAGCTTCTCAGTCTTTTAATGAGTTTTCTCTGCAGGTTCTTTGCTTCTTTCACGGTGCAAATGAGGTATTATCAGATGCCAGGAGCAGACAAGAGCCTCAACTACCACGTCCATTTTTTCAGTGTTTCCCTTCTTTCCTGGATCTTAGCCCTTAACAGTCTATCTACCTAGATAGCCATAAACTCTGAATTTTTTCCTCTCCATCCTGTGAAGCTGCTAGCAATGCTACCTGGCTTCTGTTTTATGCTAGATTTCTGCTGGGATTCACGGTTACCCCATCATAGGTATAGCCAATAAATACCTGATGGTTGAAGTAGGTAATTAACATCAGCAAGCCCCTGTTTCATAATACTAGAGAGGTTTTTATTCCTCATAATTTCTCTCCTGTGGTAGCTCTCCAATGCCTTCAAAAATGTGTTGTTAAAATATTTTGGCCAGGTGTTATTTCAGTTTCTCTTGTCAGGAGATTTGGTTGGCTCCACTCTTAGAAATTATACCAAGAAGCAACTTTGCTTTCCACAATTTCTGTTATGTAATCTTTTACACACTTTTTTTTTTAATGTCATATGTTGTTGCCACTTTTGTCTTACTTAAACTGAATCACAAACTTCTTAGGCTCTTAGAGTTTAATCCTGGAGCAGACAATGTATTTGAAGATAGAAGCCAAATTCTCATTTCTCTGAGTCTGAGCAGCTTTCAGATCAACATACTTCCCTCTAGTGTTGCTTGGGGTGGTGGGCAGTGCAACCCAATTACTCAATCTATTAATTCCCAAGGAGGTTTTTTTTTTTTTTTCTTAATTATTACCTGGGAAAAAAGCCTTTGACTGGTACAAATAATAAACTTTAAATAAGGGCTTAGTGGAAGGCAAGAAGGGAGATTTCTATGATTATTAACCCATCAAAGTATTTCCCATGACAACCATTAAAGTATTTCCCATGATGAAGTATTTCCCATGATCAGGCCCCTTGAGGTTTTAGATTCTAGGTCCAGTTTTTCCCTAGATCCAGGAGGCCCACACCCACTATGCCCTGGGATAACACTTCACAATATCTTCCTATGTCCACTCCCCTATGAGTCTGTGAGTGAGAGGGTACAACCATCATGAGGCTCAGCTACCCAGGAAACAGGTGTGTATTTCTGATAATATAATATAATGATGGATTTAATAAGAACTTACATCACACACACACACACACACACACACT
This sequence comes from Arctocebus calabarensis, assembly GCA_963573935.1. Taxonomy (NCBI): domain Eukaryota; kingdom Metazoa; phylum Chordata; class Mammalia; order Primates; family Lorisidae; genus Arctocebus; species Arctocebus calabarensis. The sequence continues at coordinate 32,012 of CAUYON010004559.1, read as the reverse complement.
CACACACGCACGCGCACACACCCGGAATGTGTTAAGTGGAAAATATGGGAGTATACTGGTTTTAGAAGCAGCTTCATCAAGGTCTCAACTAAATGTTGTTCCCCAAAGTCTCTACTCCACAGACATGTATGAGCACATCTTGGGTGACACTGTTGGCAACAGGGATGCAGTGATTCACATGGAACCTGCCCTCATGGAGCAATAATCTAATTGAGGATGGGGCAAGAAGCCCAAACTAGGTTTATAGTCTCAGCTTTGCTACTTTCTGTGACATATAGACTCCCAGCTAGGCTCTTTCTGTATGGTGCCACCCTCCATGTTCAATATTACGTCCTTGCAGCAATAAGTTTGATTAAATAGAGAACTTGTTATTTCCCCGGTCCCCTAAACGTTCTTGGACATTCCCAGCCAAGAATAAACTGAGTCATATGCCCACCTTATGGCAAATGACTCAGTTTCTTTGCCAGATTATTATGGCAAAACAATAAACCACACTCATTTCTTAGACCTGTCATGGGCCGCTCTGAGCTGAGGAAGGCACTAGCACCAACTGGGCACATGGGTGGAGAGTAGCCAAGAGAATAGCCCCCCATGAAAGCTAGGATGCTTGTAGTGGAAAGAACCATGTTTCCAGGGCAGACAGAAGCAGTAGTTAACTCCATCTCTGAAATTACTTCCTGAGAATATATTCTTAGGAATGAAATACAGGTTCTAAGTATAAATACATATTTTAAGTCTTTTGATACGAGTGCTAATTGTTTTCTAAAACATGCTGATTTATTTATACATTTGCCTGTGTGATTTATTTTTTCTAGTGATACAATACGTTGAAAGTACTTAGGGGTAGACTACGTTCACCAGCTCATGATAACTAAAGGCTTTTTCTTTCTCTTTCTCTATGGGTGTTAGCCTAATACAATTAGTCCATTAGGTCAGGTTTCAAATACAGATAAAATAGCACTGTGGTATCAGTGTGTGTGAGAGAGAGTTTTTGCAGACTGAACTCTGTCCTCCTATAGACAGTACCTCAGTTTCCCCATTGTCCCATTCCGCACTGATGCAGCATTAATAATTCTCTGGGAAAATGGCCACACTCTTCTTTTCTCCCTGGAAAGATCAATATAGAGTCTTAAAAAAAAATGTCTTCTCAGAAGTAGCAATAAAGTCAAACAGAAGGGAATTGAAACCAGAAAGGAACAACAAAATCCAAGGTGATTGCTTCAATGTCAAATTTACCCTGAGAAGAAATGATGCAATAGATCTGTTATCAAATTAGCAAACTCTCCAGATCTTTCTGAATTTCCAAACCACATTTTCACTCAGCCTGTGCTTTGAAATATCTCTGACTGTGATGACTGTGGTCTCTCGGAAGGGTTTCTGCAGCCAGCTCTTCCATTACGAACTCCTCTCTGAGAGTGAGGCTAAAAGGAAAACGAGCTCGTCCTCCTGATGGTGGTTCTGAATACCGATGCAGAAGTTGATAACTCAAGAATTCCCTGGCTCCAGGAGGCGGCTCTCCCAAGGCAAACTCCAAATTTGATGGATGAGATAGTCAACCTTTGCAGAACCTTGCTTGTTAGTCTTGTCTCTGCAGTTTCATTTATTATCTGTCTTTTCCTCTCACCCTGACCTTGAAACTTTTACACAGCTACTGAATTTGCGTGTGTGTATCACCTGGTCTCCATAGCAACTGCACCAGGAAATCCAAACAGAGATGTGGGATTCAGTATCCATTTGTTTATGATACTTTTATGTTGATCAAGGCTTTTAAGTCTCAGATTTATTGACATGACAAGCCAGACAATTCTTTGTTGCGCAGGCTGTATTGTGTATTGTAGGATGTTTAGCGACATTCCCGGCCTCTGTCCACTAGATGTCGGTAACTCTCTAATTGTGACAACCTAAATCTCCATATATTGCCAGCTGTCTCCTGTGGGGAAAAATCACTTTCTCCTGTTGAGAAATACTGAACTAATTCTTTGTAACACAGGAAAAAAATTGGATGGGGGTCTCACACAGTTTACAATTTTTGAAATGACCTTATTCTGAAGCTTTGGTGGCCAAAGTTACGTTAACAAATACCTTCTTAGTATGAATACCATGAAGACTTAACAAGAATTCAAAACTGCTACCTTACGTGAGACAGAATTTATACAATTTATAAAATAGTGTTTTTCTCTTTTGAGAGGACATACTCCTCTCATATCTCTCATAAATGATTTTTTTATAGACATTGAAATGTACAAAGTAGAAAATGAATGATACTCTTCCTCCTGTACAAATTCTTCTCCATGGGTGAATTCCTGCATTCTCATGCCCTATGCTTCTCAACTTCATGCAAAATTTAAAGCTACAAACATTTGGCTGTCCCTTAAACAGGCCAAGGCAATTGCATATTTCTTCCACTGTTCTTCTACCGGAATATTCTTCCTGCAGACATTGTAGGCTTGCTTTCTTATTTTACTCTATCCTGCCAAAATAGCCAGAGATGGATTCTCTGATACCTTGTAGGTCAGCTTCGTACTGCTGTGCCATCTCTTTCTTTTACACTGCTTTATTTTCCCTTGGATGACCCAAAGTCACTATCTAAAATTTTATCATGTATTTACCTATTTATTTTGTTATCCTCCTTTCATAGGAAAGTGCTTTTTTGTTTTCTTTTTTTAACTTCCGTATCTTTAGGACCTAGAACTAAGCCCCTCAATACATATAGCTTTAATGAAAGAATGAATTGCACATACTTAGTGGCATGTGTGTCCCTACTATCTCATTCTGTAGTCATGGCAGACATTACTAATCGCACACTGCACTTTCTCCCTAAGTCCACAAATGACATCAGAGTTCTTCTCACTGATACGGCAAAGGCTTTGGAGCTATTGCTCTAGGTGAACAGGATGTCGTCATCCTAACTCTAAGGTCAAATGCCTATCACTTTAGAAATAATTGACTTTATGCTAATAAGATTATTAACACAAATTGCCATTCACCTCTTTTCTCCATATGATACAGTAAAAATAAAAAATGTTGCCTGGGGAGTCAGAGAAACACTTTTGAGAACAGAACCTCGCTGCTTGTGTTTTGAGTTCTAGCCCTACACCTCTTAACTGTGAAACTTTCAGGAAGTTTCATTGCCTTCCTGTGATTACATTTCCTCATTTGCAAAATGAGGATGAATAATAATTCCAATTCTAGGGATGCTGGTAGTGAGACAGTGAAAAATCAGTCCAAGGGTCAAAAGCATTGAGAACATGGCCTGATAAATAGTCATTACATGTGTGTGCATGAGTGAGTGTGTTACTACTATTATCTTTTTGGTTAAAGGTGAATACTATGGTTCAGTGTTTCTTTTGAGTTAACATTGTCATATCACCCATAAGTGTTTATTCTCCACTTTTAAGTATAAATAATAACAATTTCATGATGTAAGTCCTAGAAAAGTGAATTCAATTTCCATTCTAACCCAGAGTAAGGAGTTTATTTTCAATCAATATCGTAGGATGTGATTATATGCATTCAAAACTCAAAGGGAAGGTTCACAAAGTTGGACACACTACTTGCAATGTGCCACATTGCGCTACTTGCAATGTGCTCTGGTAGTTCTCTATTCTCTTCTGTGCTAGCCTATTCTGTTTTTTTGAGTTCATACCAATCCATTAAACTTATTTTATAGCATTAAGATATGGTGACCAGTAGTTTGAATGTGAGGGCTCCAGGAGGCTGACCCAGCTCTGAGGGACACTGCTTGTTTTGCATACACATTGCTAAAAACAGACACTGCCAGTTTGGGGGCTGGGACTCAGCCTTTAAAATTGTTCAAATATGTTCTGATTTATGAACAATGGCGAGTTCAGTGGCTAGTTTCAGAACTGACATAGGTCAATGAACAAGGTAAAATTCAGTGCATGAAATTTGCTATAAGGTCACTTAGAAGAAATTCCTGAAATAATCGCTGTTGTAATCATAAAATTTCAAAGGTTATAAGACAATGTTCTTGGTCCAGCAAATTTGAGTTCTGGTAACTCAAAGACCCTATGCCCTGTGCAGGGGCACTTTCCCCGGATGACTCAAGAGTGGCTTCATCGAAGTAGAAGTTGAGCTGGACCCCTAGATATTCACTAAGTTTGAGATTTATACTCATGGTGTTGGGGGCTCTGGTTTGTCAGATGGAGGAGTTCATAGACCTACAGCAGGCTGAATCTGGCAAGCAAGAATCCCAGCAAGGGGTATCAATAATCCTTGTTGGCAGGACGTGCCGCTGGGTCTCCCATATGCCACAGCAAGGAAGCTGCCTGTTGGAAGAAAGTTGTCTGGTGGCCATGTCCTTGTGGGTAAGAAGAAAAATACTGGAATCAAAACAAGAAGCACATCCCTTTTGCAGCGCCTTTCTAGTTAGAAAATGAGAAGTGTATACAGGGCTCAGCCCCAGTATGACAAAGGTCAAAATGAGTGGGTTTAGAGCTGAGCATCAGAAACTCGGTAACTGGTACAACCGCGTCTTTGCTGAGCCAGCTTCCCACACACCCATCTGTACATATTGCAACTTCTGTAAAACCACCTGTTGGTCTCTAGGAATACCCCTGCCTCCAGATCATGCAATAAGAAGCATTAATACAAACCCACCTATGATGTATTCCTCTCTCCAAAATTGATCTTGAATATAGTCAAGACTCAAGATTTAAAATCTAGAAAACACAGCAATAGAAAAGTGTTTTAAAGATGCCATGATGACATAATCAGCTTTTGGTGGGAGCCACCAAGACCACCCCATATCTGGAGTTATTTTAAAAAGTCTCATGGGACTTAGCGTATAGTTTCACTCATGGCTAAAATTTGTTAGAATGATACGATAAGAATACACACTAGATCCCAGGGGACAGAGACGCTAGCAAGGTCTGTTGAAATGAACATGTAGGTATCCCAGGCTCTCTACCTCCCACAAGGGCACAGTTCTGTTCTTCCCCTGCCTACAAAAATCCAGGCACAGGCTGGTGCAGTGGTTCATGTCGATAGTCCCAGCACTTTGGGAGGCTGAGAGAGGAGGATTGCTTGAGCCCAGGAGTTTGAGGTTGCAGTGAGCTGTGATTTTGCCACTGCATGCCAGCCTATGAGACAGAGCAAGATCCTGTCTTATAAAAAAGAAAGAAAAAGATGGCGGTGCCTGTGGCTTAAAGGAGTAGGGTGCTAGCCCCATATGTTGGAGGTGGCGGGTTCAAGCCCAGCCCCAGCCAAAAACTGCCCCCCCAAAAAAAAGAAAGAAAGAAAAGAAAAAGAAAATTTGGCCACATGTGGGCTGTTTCTCCCATAAGGAAAACATTGAGCACCCAAGGTTTTATTGGGGGCTGGTCACAGGAGCCTATTCTTCCAGGGATACACCAAAATTCTGACTCCCAGAAAATGAGCGGGTGTTCAGCAGAAATCATACTCTGTGTACAAATAATCTAGGCATAATGAGCTAGTTATCAAAAAGTGATGGGAACTTTCCCCAAATCCAAGTTCCTAGACACCAGGCAAGGGCCAATTTTGCACAAAGATCTTTCTAAAGAGATCTATCTTATCTTACCATGCTAACTCTTTTATCACATAGCCCAAATGTAAAATCCAAAAAATTCTATTAGAAAATTACTATTTTCTCCCCAACCTAAAAAAAAAAAAAAAATGGCACGGATAAAGACGGACAAGTAGAAGAAACTGTAAAAGCTTAAGGGATTTATGAAACACCAGCCAAAGGAAATATCTGGATCTTGTTTTGACCTTGACCCAAATGAACAATAAACAAACATTTTTGAGATAGTAAGGGAATATGAACAAAGTCTGGTATTAGGATATTATTAAATAATTATTGGTGATTATATCGTGTATGATAATATAATTTAACCATTTAAATGGAGTCTATTAGCAATATACACTGATTATCTTTACAGATAAAATTACTTATAGTCTGGGAATTAAAAATAATAATCTAGGGGCGGGGGCCAAGCCTCGGGCCACTCAGTCATCGCTGCCTGCGCGGTCCCTTCCCCTTGACTGCTCCCCGCCCCCCCTGGGCCCAGAGGAGTTGGATGGTTTCAGTGGCCTCATCGAGAGGTGCAGCTTCAGGAGCTGGGCATCCAGCACGGTGCCATGTGGGGTTCCGTGACGGCTCTGTGAGTACAAGGCTGCGGCCGTGGCTCACTGGGGGACTTGGCCGGGTCTGCTCAAGGTGCCGCCACGACGCCATTGCGGGCCAAGAAGGCCAAGTGTGCTGAGTTCTTCACCTCCTTTTAGACTAAGATCTGTCAAGTTTTCAGGGATTGTTCTTGAAGATCTAAGAAAGGACTTCAAGACAAGTGTTTTTTCACTCAGTACAACAAACCATTCTTCAGCACCTTTGCGAAAACATCTATGTTTGTTCTGTACCTTTTGGGCTTTATTATTTGGAAACCATGGAGGTAACAGTGTGCCAGGGATTTCGAGGAGCGCATACCGCTTTTTTTGCAGATGCTGAAGATTACTTTGCCGCTTGCACAACAGATACAACTATGAATAGTTCTTTGAGTGAACCTCTGTATGTTCCTGTGAAATTTCATGACCTTCCAAATGAAAAACCTGAGAGCACAAACATTGATGCTGAAAAAACTCCCAAAAAGCCTCGTGTGAGATTCAGTAATATCATGGAGATTCGACAGCTTCCATCAAGCCACGCACTGGAAGCGAAGTTGTCGCGCATGTCGTAATCCTACTGTGAAAGAGCAAGAATCCATACTGAGAACTGTGAGGAAACTAACTGCAGCTCAAGTAGCAAAAATTAGCTTTTTTTTGTTTTGCTTTGTGTGTTTTTTGGCAGATTTCTCCTATCAAGAAGCAATTTCAGACACAGAAGTTGCTATAGTTAATATTTTGTCTTCAACTTCTGGACTTTTTACCTTAATCCTTGCTGCAGTGTTTCCAAGTAACAGTAGAGATAGATTTACCCTTTCTAAACTATTAGCTGTAATTTTAAGCATTGGAGGTGTTGTACTTGTAAACGTCTCTGGCTCTGAAAAATCTGCTGGAAGAGATACAAAAGGTTCCATTTAGTCCCTTGTTGGAGCCATGCTCTATGCTGTCTGTATTGTTACGATTACGAAAAAAGTAGACAGAGACGGTAAGTTGGATATTCCAACGTTCTTTGGTTTTGTATGTTTGTTTACTCTGCTGCTTCTATGGCCAGGTTTTTTTTTTTTTTTTTAACTTCATTATACTGGATTTGAGGACTTTGAGTTTCCCAATAAAGTAGTATTAATGTGCATTATCATTAATGGCCTTTTTGTAACAGTTCTCTCAGAGTTTCTGTTGTTTTCGGGCTGCTTTCTTACCTCATCATTGATAGGCACACTTGCACTAAGCCTCATGATACCTCTTTCCATAATAGCTGACATGCGCATGCAAAAGGTGCAGTTTTCTTGGTTATTTTTTGCAGGCGCTATCCCTGTTTTTTTTTTTTTTTTCCATTTTTTATTGTAACTCTCCTATACTACTATAATAATTGGGATCCTGTGATGGTGGGAATCAGAAGAATTTTTGCCTTTATATGCAGAAAACATTGAATTCAGAGGGTTCCAGACAGAAAGCAGTGTGAGAGTCTCTTTCCTATGCATGGTGTTTCTGGGGAGGATGGAGCTAGTTAGCTGTTGTCTGTAGCCCAGCTTGATAACAGAACATTATGCAGCTAAGAGACAATCTCTGGCAAGTTTCTGTAGAAAAATAGTTCAGTGCCTAGTCTGAAAAATAACAGTTTCAATTCTTTGAAACTCTAAAATATATTTTTCTCATACCTGTTTTCTTCATTTTCATAATGAAGTACTTTGCTATGTAGCTTTGTACATATCACTACAATAATAGAAAGTTCCAGTTCATAGTCCATCTAAAGGACCAATCTACCTTACCACATCTCAAGGAATTCAGTTGATGAAATCATTTGAACTAATCAAGAAATGAATCCTAATTGTCTAGAGACTTTATTTTCACCATATTTGTTAAATGCTGGACTATATTATGAAAATATTTTTAAGAAATTGTTTAAGTGTTCATAGATCAGTATTTCTGACAGGTAAAAATACTAACATAAGCTGTGTGTGATAGGTACGGATTATATTTTTGAGTTTTGTAGAATATTGAAAATTATACAGAAAAATGTTTAATTTATGCAACAAGTATGTTCATGTAAATTTAGTAGGACTTCAAAAAGAATAAATATTTAAAAAACAATCTGATTCACTTATACTACATAATCTGTATTATCCTTTCATAGCATTAGAGCCTTGTATTTTTTTTTTTTTGAGACAGAGCCTCAAGCTGTCACCCTGGGTAGCGTGCTGTGTCATCACAGCTAAACCTCCAATTCCTGGGCTCAAGTGAGTCTCCTGCCTCTGCCTCCCAAGCAGCTGGGACTACAGGCGCCCGCCACAATGCCCGGCCCTTTTTTGGTTGCAGCTGTCATTGCCATTTGGCGGCCCACCAGCTCATACGTACATGGCTGGCGCCTTAGCCCACTGAGCCACAGGCGCTGAGCCAGAGATGCCTTGTATTTTAAATCTGTGACAAATTATGACAAATTTTTAAATGGGAGTATTATTGTAAAATGAAGAATTACATATTTCTAAAGGCTTCATTGCTATAAATTTAATTGATAAAACTCTGTTTAGAGTTTTGAAGAAATATTATGTCTTCAGTTAAGAACTTTTCATAATGGAATGATTTAAATTGAAGTGATAAACAGTATTATTAAAATAAAATTTTTATATGTGTATTGGTGTATTGTAGATGTATCAAGTAATTTCTTGTTTTTTCACCTATACCACATTACTCTGAAACTAGATGCTGCTGCTTTAAATACTTTGTTTTTTTAAATAAATTTTTGATGGTTAAAATACCAAAGAAGCAAGGTAATAGGAGATTCTACTTAAAAAATTACATTTGAAAAAAAAATTACATTTGAATTTTTTTCCTACCAAGATTAAATTCAATGTGTAAAGTACTCCTAATTGGAACTCTTAGACGTAGGCCTTACACATACTTCCTAAGCAATTGCTCCCGGATGCTATTTGCTATAGACATCAGTGAACATATGTCCCAGGATTCACTGGCTCTTAACTAAGCAGAATCCATTACCTTTTCAAGTTCTGTGAGAATAATTTAGTTCTATTCAAAATTTCTTAACAAATCTGATTTTTAAAAATTCCCTTTGCTGTATTGAGCTTCATTTTGTCCTGTTCACATTCTTAAAATTGCTTTGGTGTTACCATGGAGTCTAAAATGAAGTTTAGCCATCTTCTTAGTCCTGAGAACTTCTGTTAGTATATTAATTTCAAAGATATTTATGATGCTAAATTAAAAAAAAAAAAACTTCTCATTTGGCACCACCAATAATTCTTAAGCTAAAAATAATGTTGATTTCATTATACTTCTTGATCTTTTTAACTTGACAACAGAAAGACCTATAAAGAATATGGATTTCTAAGGAATTTTCTTTTTAAAGGAACTTAATGAAGTAACCTTTCAATTACTCAATGACTAATTTCAGTGGAAGTTTTATTATTTAGATACCTCTGCAATAATATTCTGTTTTGCTGTTTGATGATTCACAGAATTCTTCAGCAATTTACAAGGTAAAATAATTGAAACAGTAGAAGGGAAAAGTACGTTTTAAATTATTCTGTAAATAAGGGAGGAAAAGAGGTTGAACTTGGAATCTTCTGGTTATTCGGGTGCTCTGTGCTTACAGCATCTTATGTCATATGTGGTCACTCAGGATTCTGGAAACAGTAAGCCTCGGTTTTAGCATGCTAGGTAGGTCTCAAGCAGGTCTTCTTTCACTTGACTGATTTTTTTTAATCAATGTATGTCTTTAGAAAGAAGCACCATTAAATTGGTTAACTAAAAGTGTGAATTACTGAAGCTTTGCCAGCTCCCCTGTCTTTTCTCTCAAGTTTTATTGTCTGAGTGATTGTGTTAGAATACTACAGCCATAGTGAGTGAGCAGTTGCAGACTTCCTTCCTGCATCTTTGTAATTCAGGGTTTATCTTCTCAAAAAAAAAAAAATAATAAAGTTTCACTACCTTGCCTCAATTCTGTGGAGCACCCAGAAGCTAAGTAACACGTTCCTGGGATCACAGAGGCTGAGTTGCAGGCTTTTGGAATGGCTGGGAGAGGTTGCATTTAGGTAACTGCCAGTGTCCTTCCTCTGCATTAGAACAGTATTGGCCCATGGTTACATTTTTCTGAATCTGTCTGACTAATTTCAGATTAAAATGAGGGTTCAAATGATTATGTTACATTTATATTTTTCTACTTCTAGCAACACAAATATGGGCTGTGGTATCTTGTTCTCAGTCTTCTACTTTTCCTCCATATATCATTTAAATCCTGTTATTGTCTAATGTTTCAAATTGTGACCTTGATTGAAGTAGGTCTGTTTTGTCAGAAAGACTTTCTGAGATGAACTTAAGAATCTCAATCATATCAAAGCTGAAAAATGAGGCAATCTTAAAAGTAGATGCTTTTGAGATGAATACTTTTTGGAGCTTAGAAAAGCCATTCGTTGTTTGTAATGCACCTATATACTTAGTTCTTTAAATAATTTTTTATTTCTTTTGAGATATTGAATAAAAAATAATAATCTAACTTTGTAGGGAGTAAGTATGAATTAAGCAAAATATTGATAATTATTGAAAATCTTTAAGGGATATGTAGAGATTCATCATACTATTCTATCTTTGTGAATATTTGAAAAGTTCCATGCTAACAAAGATTAAAATAAGCAAATACATATTTTATTCCCTTACAAGAGTATGTTAGAATAATCCACAATTAACCAAAAATGTAAGAGCAAGAATATCAGAGAGTGACAAAAAAAAGTTACATTTACACTAAAAAGTTATGTGTCAGGTAAAGGTGGAATGTTACAGCATTTGTAGAAATATTTTGGGCAAGAGAAACTAATCTTTACTAAAGTTGTTATTTTACCATGAACTTCATGTGGTGACATAGTAGTCCCCAGCCTTTTTGGCACGAGGGACTGGTGTCATGGAAGACGATTTTCCCACCAATCCTTGCAAGAGAATGGACTTGATTCTCATAAGAAGCACGAAACTGAGCTCCCTGGCACATTAGTTCACAGTAGGGTTCGTGCTCCTGCTAGAATCTCATCCTGCGAGTGAGGGTGAGGGATGCAAACACAGGTGAAGCTGTGCTCCCTCAGCTGAAGATGCAGTCTGGTGCTCACCTGCTGTGTCTCCTTGGTTCCCAACAGGCCACAGGCCAGTACGGTTCTCGTTAACCAAACTGAGCTCCCTGTTTCCCTCCTCTGAATCCCGGGCTTGGGGTTGGGCACCACAGTGGTGAAAGAAAGGCTGCTTTGTTGATTTATTTATCTTTTCAAGACTTTCTTTCTATATACTTGCCTGTGTGCTGTTTAAAAAAATGCAGAAAGGTGAAAATTATTTGTTAGCTTTAAGATAAGAATTCAGGCTTTTGTGGCTCTGTGTGTTTTCAACTGCACTCCCTCAGCTTAAGTTTTGTTCAAAACAGGCTGTCTTGTTCAAAACAGGACCAAGAACACACTGACCATTCACCTGGGACAGCTCCCCCTCTCTTACCTGTCTTCTTTGTGTTCACTGGCTGCTTTCTCAACCTGTTAGAGTACAGACGTCATTCAATAATATATTCCATCCCCACTTCCCTATGTCCTGTACAGACATCCATTTTGGTCTTAGAGGCTATCAGATGAAGTCTGGTGCTCATGGACATCTCTGTTTATGGGAGATGGGTCTGCAGATAAAGGATAACAGTCATGTGTTATTCGCAGGAGCCAACTGCAGAGAAAGGGATAGAGATAAAGGGAAGAATTGGCACATTTTACCAGAAGGAAAGGAGCAGAAAGCATCAGCAATACAGCGGAGGGAAATGTAGAGCTCAACTTTTCCTCAAAATCAATTTTAGTTAACTTAGCCTGTATAGAACTCTATTGGAAGGACAATAAGATCAACCACAGAGTCAAAGTTAGAGAGGAAGCAGGATTTGGAAAGCACAGAAACTGAATGAGAGCTAAGGTACAGTGTTTGTTGCCACAGCAACAAAATGATAAAGGATTCCCAGCTGTTCTCAGGCTTTCTGAACCCAGGTTTATGTTTCTGGGAGAACACGTGAATGTCCCAGATTGTTCACTTGCCTTCTGCCGAGAGAAATAAACCAAAGTGCATAAACTGAGGCACATAGGCATTTGACCATAGCTTCACCCTCTGAGGAAAGTTTCTGGGCTCTTCTGAAATCATGATGAAAGTTGTGTTCTTCTGGGGCTTTTCGCTTCAGCTCCCCACTTATTGCAAGTAGTTTTGATAGAAACTCTTCATTCACCCAACTCCAGTATTTTCGACAGGTTTACACCATATCCAGATGGTAAACCAACACCTGAATATGTTGTCTCCTAGAGCTGACTCACACAGACTCTAGCCTCCAGAGCAGATGGCTCCCAGGATGTGCTCTCCACTCCACACCAGGTGGTGCCTGCCAACTGGGCTCTGAGCTGCCCTTAGCTGCATCCCAGGGCCTGGGAGCCTACTGTGGATCATGAAGTGCACTTGACCTGTCCTTGTAGAAGAAGGGCTTGAGAAGTACTATACCCTGGGAGCAGTCTTTGATTAGTGACCAACTGCATTAGATCAAATGTTCATATTCTCCCCAAATGCGTATGTTGACATCCTAACCCCCCATGGGTAGTGCCTTAGGTCATGGAGGCCAAGCAGCCTGCAATCTGAAAGTGGACACTCACCGGAACTCAACTACTTGAGCATCCAATCTCAGTCTTCCAGCCTCCAGAACTGTGGGAAATACTCTTCTGCTGTATAAGTCCCCCAGTCTATGGTATTTTGTCATGGCAGCCCCTACTGACTGAGACACCAGTGCAAGTTGGCACATAAATGCTGCTCCCTCACTAACTCTCCAAGGTGATGCACTGAGGCATGTGGTCTACATACATTTTCAGTGTCTGCACAGTGTGACTAAGCCCAGGTGCCCACAGTTGCTGGTTCAACAAAGAACATTTTATTGACTGCTTTTCTGCCTTGTCTCTCCTCTCCCCTCCCCTACCCATGTTTACTTCACCACCCAAGTAAACCACTTGCATCTGGATCCTTCTCTCTTGGTCAGCTTCTGGCAAATCCAACTCATTGCTATCTTCTTGAGCAACTTGAACAGGTGCCAGAATTCACCCGGTTCAAGAACAGGGAAAAATAAGGTAAAAATCTAATCTATCTGAGTCTAAAAAGTAAACATTAGTGAATAGGGTCAGTGTCTTAGAAATGTGGCAAGAGGTAAATAAATTTTTTCTGGTTATAAAAATGCTATTATTTGCTTTTACTTGAAAGTGGCCATTCCAAGCATATAAAGGAAAAGAAAGGGACTTTTTCCTTAATAGTTTCTGCCAGAGACAGTGTGACAGTGTGGTGTAAGGTATAGGTAATGAATTCATCCTAGAACATTAACTATGCAAAGGCCCATCACGCAAAGAAGCAGGGACCTTGGCAATATTCTATGTGGATGAATGACAAAAACTAATGGGGAACATGATTTAAATCAGTGTATTTACATTTTTTCTCAATTCCCCCATATATCCTAGACCTACACACAGGTATTCTTTCATTTATCAAGATATCAACTTCATATTAACTGGGCAATTAATCTACAGGTGAAAGATTCTATTTTCCCTGCTAACGATGACTCCCATGTAATTAGTGTCTACTCTGAGCCAAACCCTGCTCTAAGTCTTAGTATATATTATGTTATTTAAGCCTCAGAGTATCCAGTGGTTCAGGGACTCCTAGTATGACAGAAAAAATTAGATAATAAAGGTTTGCATTTTTACACCTGCCATTTACTTTCCATATGTTCTTTCATTTGATTCCTATAACACCTTCTGAAATAGGAATGCCAAATATAACCACAATTTTAGATGAAATTATGCCCGTTTTTAAGAGAAGGGAACTGAGGCTCTTCAGGGTAGTTAAATATCTTGCCACTGAAACTCAAATGCACTTGTTTCTATTCAAATGCCTTCATTGCCTTTCAAAGGAACTCACAGTCAAGTTGTAATGTCAAAAGTGTCCCTCATGCGCCTACATTGTGACAGACAATAGGAACACACTTGACCTGGGTCTGGAATTGTAAGTACATTAAACCTCATCTTTCCTATGGAAGATGCTGCTAGTTGTCCTCCTGCACATTTTTCCAATGATAATGGAAATTCTGTTTTTTAATCTGGTAGATGAATGCCCGGAATAAAAAGTACATTACTCAGTGCACCCCAGGACAAGGGAGAGTCAGGTAACTAAATCCATCAAATGGGATAAAATTAGAAGCACCATGTGACAGCCACCACAGCAAGAACATGTCCTAATATTTTCTTACTTTCTTTGTCCCTTCTCCTATGGACTTTAACATATTGGTGTTGTCCAGACCATGCTTCCATCTTGCTAATGAGATAAAAGGAATAGAGATTAAGTGCAGAGCAACAATCTAGAAGGAGCCTGGGTTATGAAAACCTTATAGGTCCAAAGCACTAATCTAGCTCCTGATCCCCTCCCTAGAATATTCCCATAGGAGAGAAACAAATTTCTCTTTTGTTTAAGCAACCATTATTTTGGCCTGTTAATTCAAATAAAATACTGATAGAATATCTAAACAAAACATTAAGATCCACTTATTTAATACTGAATCCTTTAGATATAAGGATGAACAAGACACGTCCTTGCCATTTACAGGAAATGACAGAATTTTAAAAATCTTATGTTTTAATATAGTTTAAAAAACTTAGTCAACTCCCAATCCCCTTATTATAACCTTACTATTCATTTTGGGTTTTAAGGGGAGATAATTAACCCCACTGTATTCTTTTAAGAATTTAGAACTCATCAAAATAAAAATGGAGACATTTCTCTATTAAAAATCTATCAAAAATAGCAGTTTTAATCCCCAATGTTGACATGATTAGATCTTAAGTAAAATTATCCTTGTACATTTTACCCATGAAATACACACCTTGTTTGGGTCCACTCATATAGAGGACTGGGGCTTCCTTCCATCTGGTCAAACATAAATAACCATAAACCTGACAAGTGAGGCCATATCTAACGACAATCTTCACGTATTACCTCTGCTTTTTAGGAAATGGAAAGCAAATGCAGTTCACATCCTACCACCTCCATCGTCAGACACATTTTCCCACCTCTCAAGGGGGTAACAGGTAAAAAGGAGCAAGTGTTCCTTTACCCCAACACTCTTGAAGGGTGAGACACTTGTATGTCACTAATAGGAACAAGTAAGAAGCTCCCCTGATTTTTTGAGGCTGCTACCCAAGACAAATGAGTCTGTTGGTGCTACAGATGAGCAGCTCAAAAACATGATAGCTTTTTAACTTGGCACACAGTTAGAGAAGAGTAATAAACCAGATGATTTGAAAGTAATTAAGATAGAGCAAATGCCTAGAGTGAGGTTTTTGTAGATGCATCCACAAGGAATGTGGGGCTTGATTACTGGCTCTTGTTCTTCCAAGGTACCATTCATGTCACAATCATTATTGCTATAATTCTAGTGGTGACCAACTTCATTCAACCTTATGCCTTCATTATAAGGTATTCCTGAAAGCCAAGTGGTAACAGATGTAATTCAAATGCAGTATTTACCTGTCATTATTCTACAGTACCTGTTCCTTTGTGATGTGGTATCAACATCTATTTAGGTCATAACCATTCCCCCTTGTCATGCGCATTCTCTGGCACTCAGTTCTCCACTTGTGCATTTGTAAGAATTTCTCTGGGCAAAGGATTGGAGATAATACAAAAGGAATGTCTATCCAAGAAACAGATGAGCGTGGCTAATGAAGGGAATGAAAATTTGAGCCATAATGAGCTACTGCATCATAAATGAACATAAATTATATTATCAGTGTTATTTACAATTTTACATGGCACAGAGCATTGCAATTATGTCTATTCAGTTATTGCATTCAGGGGATTTTTCAATAAAGATTTCTCATTATGGCCAAACAGCTCATTTGGAAGCTTCTGTGGTATGTGAGATTCAAAACTAGCCATGAAAGAACCCATCACTGCAGATTCAGAAGAAAACTTTTGGCTAAGTGCCTAAAGAATTGCATATTCTTGAAGAAGAAATTTTCACATGTTTGGAAATAAAGCATAATGAATATGACTTCTCCCTATGGTCGTGGAAGCACTGAATTCCAACTGTCATGGTGGTTAGGTCAGCTTACTCTCAACAAGAAAAACAATATGAGCAAAACAAAATTTAGAAACAAAACATGATCTGAAAATTTGCAAGGTTGGAAGAACTTTCCTGAGGGTTTTTTTTTTACATATACACAAATATTCCATTATGCATGTTATAAAATAAGAACCCTTTTAAAATGACTATAAAACCATCATCATTCTTACATATAGTTAAAAGTATACTCTCAATATCATCAAATATACAGTTAATGTTCAAATTCTTTTTCATATCTCAGCCTTTTCAAAATGTCTTTCATTTGTGGATGTTGCTTTATTTCTTTCCATAGGTAAGCATGGTAGCCTTTAAATCTACTTTTCTCCCATCAAACTCAGCAAATCCCATAATTTCATTAATCTCTGCTATGACATCCATAGCTATTCATTCCATCATGACAGAGCTTGGCTTCCTGTAGGAGTCAAACTACATAACACAATTGTTGAGACAAAGTAAGGCTTAGCTTGATTTAAAAATTGACTTGTCCAAAAATCACTTTGCAGCAGAGATACTTGCACAAGATTGCTCATTGCAGCTCAATTCATAATTGCCAAGTCATGGAAGAAGCCCAAGTGCCCATTGACCCATGAATGGATTAAAAAATTGTGGTATATGTATACCATGGAATACTATGCAGCATTAAAAAAGATGGAGACTTTACCTCTTTTATGTTTACATGGATGGAGTTGGAAAATATTCTTCTTAGTAAAGTATCTCAGGAATAGAAAAAAAAAATCCAGTGTACTCAGTACTACTACGAAACCAATTTATAATCACTCTTTGATGAGAATCTAATGTCACTGTGAATCTGACAGGATGCTGGGCTCAGATGGTGATGGGAGTGATGAGAAGCAGCTATAAACACAGATGAAGCTTTGATTGCTTGTTGCTCACCTCTTGCTGTGAGGCCCAGTTCCTAACAGACCAAGGCCCTGGTAGTGATCAGGACTACAGTTTTCAACTGTCTTGTTGATATCTGGTCATGGAGTAAATACTCCATGTAAGTACACACTCAGCAACCACATCCATTTCTGTATCTGAAATAAGCCAAGGTCACTCCGGCTCTGGACCTCATGTGGCTTCCCCAGAACAAGGTCACAAAGAATTCAGAGCATGAGAATCCCAAGATGATCAGGCACAAATTGTACTGGCTTTTCTACACTAACATTGATGATCCCACAGCTGAACTCCTCTCACCTTCTACCATTTAAGACAGTCACAAAAGCCCAGTTAGTGGAAAAGGAAGAGAACAACAGCAAACCAACCAATCAACCAATCAACCAACCAACCAAAGCACTCCAGATTTGAAGAACAGCATATTGTGGCCATTTTTGGAAAACACAATCTGCTACACTAATGATACTCATAATTGTTGGAGTTAACATTTACCACCTAAAACACAAATACTCAGTGTAATATTTACCACATAAAAGACAAAACTCGGCATTTTGCAATTTATCCATTACAGTGGTCATAAGAGAAAAGGAGAAAGAACGTTTTCTTCTCCACATTTTGCAGATGGAGAAAGCGAGGCTTGCACAGACAAATGGCATGTCTACAGTGCTCAAGTAGCAAGTGGCAGAGTTGACACTGATATCAAAAATGTGCATCAAAATTATTTTATTCAAGTTAAGAATGAAGAGGAGAAAAAGGAATCTTTAGCTCAAACTGTATCCACATTAAGATTTATTCCTATATTGTGTTTTATAAGTCCACTGACTTTTTGCCTTGAAACAGCCTAGGAATCTGTACCCCTAATTTACTCAAAGACTTTCTCCTGGATTAACAATAAATCCTCTGAATTGAGAAAAACAACACATTCGTTGACTCCATAACCAGATAAACACTGAACATTTAATATGTACAAAAAATCCATTCTTCCCTCTCTACGCAAAGAAATAGACCAGTTGAGCAGGAGAAAAATTCCAGATGCCTGTCATAAAGCCACATTTTTCTCTTTGCCCTGAACTTCAAGTGTGTTAAAATGTGAGCTCATCTTGCACAATCGAAAAATGCCACAAGAAAAGAAGTGTGTCCTCACTTTGTGACTCCCAGGTCACACAGGAGATTACTCTGGTATTAAGCATGACTTTTAAGTATTTCTGTTTTGTGATGCTTTGACATCTGGGGGTTTTCGATACAGGAAGTGACTGCGCCCCCTAGTGTTAGTTAATTCCTAGAGCTAACAATGGAGTTCACACCTTTCCTATAGAAATCAGTAATCCAGAGTCCAGCTGCCAAGCCCCTCCTCTAGGTCTGTCACATTCAGGACTACTATACACCTGCCCTAATCACCCACCAACAGTTGACAGAAAACTAGAGACAACACTGAAGAGAAGAGTTTGCCAAACTCATTCACATCGGCCAATCCTAACCTATTGACCCTAGTGAGTTTGTAACACTCACCCCCTGTTAATTCCAGCAGAAACTACAGTAAAGTCTTTTGTCAACATTGGCCCCCCTGCTCAGCCTCTGACACCACTCCTCTTGGTCACTAAGAGTAATAAACTATCTGTTTAATGGCAGCTGATCTGTTGGTCTCAGCACACCTGAATGGTAATGAAATCTATATTTTAAAACCTCATTGAAATAGAAGCCCCAAATTAGCTAAGATGATCATGTAATTGTCTACTGACTTTCTATAATAGAAAAACAAGAGGCATTGAGCTGCTGGCCATAAAACTCAGCATGATAATGAATGGTCATAATGTTCAATGTTTTTCACTTGCTTTGACCTTGTAGGTCAGAACTGCAGATGTGATGAATTAATCTATTTTTCATCAGCTCTGCTGCCAAAGTTGATGACCAGTAAGCAATCAGCCTACAAATTCTCCATCCAAATGCCTTTTGATGAGGTTCTAGCTTTCAGAAAAGAAATCACATTGGATACCAGGGTAATAGGAAGACACTTCAAAGCTAAAATATGACCTTTCTCTAAAAACGTTTATTGGTAAATGAGATCTAGCCATTGAACTAATTATTCTCATTCTAGTGAAGAAAAAAAATAATAATGTGTTTCCGAGAACTTCCATTAGGGAGCATACAACATACCAAACTGTGAAAAATTTATATTTCTTTGGGGGACTAAATAAATTAAAATGTTGATTGTCAGTTACAGGACCGGAACTAAGATACCCTTCTCTGTATGATCTATTGGGAATGAAACGGTTTCTGGAAGATACAATAAATCCAGACTGGTCTCCCAATTCCAGGAAGGACATGACCACATTTCTTTACAAATCCCATCTCCACCATTCTATCAGAAAATGACTTTGGTTTCATCTGCCAGCTAGAAAATTACAGGTTTTAAAACAGCTGTTAGTTTTGCAATATTTTACAACTATATTAAGTCACTGTAACCTGTATCCTACTCTGTCAAACCATAGTCATGTTGAAATCACACCCATCTCAAGCACCAATAAAATAGAAATATAATTAATATGGAATGAATACTTGTCCAGCTATTTTCTAAGATAATTCGTTAGAGGTAGAATTTCTGAGTTGAAGATTTTGTATAATCTTTAAGGCTTCTGACTTCTCTTGACCATTTCTCTTAAGGAGGCTGTACTCAATTTGCCATCCAGATAACAGTGTACATGAGCTTATTTCTTCACACACAGAGGGAGACACCTAAACAGAACTCTACACCCAGCCACCACCTGGGTTGAAGATTGGCAACATTTGTGTCCCCCCCTCCCCCAGGCTCTAAACCCAGTCAGGGCTAATGTTGTGATGAGGAGGAGTTCCCAGCACATGCACTGGTTCAAAGTCAGCCCTCAGCTGCAGTCAGGGAGAAGTCCATACATAACACGAACTGCCCTCCAGCAGAGCTTGAAAACAGGAAAACAAACAGAGTTGAATCCCTCAGCCTTTCCTTCCAACAGAGTTCTTTTTTTTTTTTTTTAAACTTTCTCCTACTGGTTCAATTTAATGAAAAGGAACATAGCAATGCCAAGACTTTAATTCATCACGGCAAGAAAACTGCTTTTTAAGAGATCACATTATCAATAAATAAAGCATAGACGTTTTTTAAAAATATATATTACAGACTTACCAAGAAGGCAAAGAAGAAATAAAACTTTTTAAAAAGTACAGGTGATGCTGAAGAAAGGCCAAATCACTTAACTCTCTGAGATATTTTAATGAAAGTAGAGTATAGGAATAGAAGCGCGCCCAGACCATCAAAGCCTGTGTGGTGAATGTTCACAATTGACCACACCTGTGTAATTCACATGGTACAGAGAAACAGAACACATTTTACAGAGAAGAAATATCTTGTTTTCCCTTTCTCTATATCTACCTGACTCTCCAAGGGCAGCCACTCTGACTAACAAAGAGATTAGTTTGCTTGTGTATGTATTTTGTATAAAAGTATTTATACATCATGTATATACCATCATAGATCTGGCTTCATTCACTCAGTATTGCGTCTTACACATATTTGTGTATGCTGTCCACACTTATTGTTGAGTAGTCAATTATTACATAATGTTAATTGTAGAATATACAATATATATACATATGTCACAACATACTCAACCATTTGGATATGGGGGTAATTTCTAGCCTCTGACTATGAAAAATACTGCTACTTTGAAAATCTTAGTGCATGGTACTCGGTAAAAATATGCACCAAATTGATCACATATGCAGCAGTGAAACTGATGCCTAACAGTATGAGAATGTATAGCTTTGTTAGATACTGAATTTAGTACTGAACAATTGTAGGAAGTAATTGATTCAATTTCAATTTCTTTTTGAAATTTTTAAAAAATCATTTAAGTAATTTTATTTTACCAGTCATTTGCTTGAGTGAACTTATTGCCTATCAGATTGTATTACCTTACATTGCCTCAAGTGCAATGAATAAAAACAAACAAACAAACAAACAATTCCATTGGTGCTAACCTCTGTTCTTAGAGGAAATTTAACATTTCTTATGATACACTCATCTGAAACTAAACTGCCTGGTTCAAATCCTGGCTGCTGTTCCCACTGGTTGTGTGGCACTGGGAAACTTACTTCATCTTTTGGTGGTGCCACAAAGTTCTCATCCTTGAAGTTCCAATCATAACGCTTCTTATCTACTAAGGTTGTTGACATGAGGTTTCCTATGTGACGTTTTTGCAAAAGTGCAAGTGTCATGCAGTGGCTGTATGTACTTACTTTATTTATCCCTTAAAGAAGTAGTATGAATAGAACACTTCTACACAGCAAAGGTACTGACATCTTTTATGGTAGAAAAAAATGAAAATAAAAAAATTTTACAATGCACTTCTTAAAATATTATTCTATACAAGCCAAAAGAAAGCAATGGTGTGGTGGGAAAAATCTGAGCCAGGAGTAACAGCTTCCACTGCCAGGTTGTCTCTGCCACTGTGCTGGTGACCGTAGGGAAGACATTTCCCCTCTTGCAATCTCCCTGGTTTCACATGCAATGTAAAAATAATGGCCAATTCTTGGGGTGTGGGAAGGCTGGGGTGATGCCATTCTGGGTCCTCTGTGGAGGTGAGGATGTGACAGTCCTCCTCTCTACCACTTTGCACGTGTTGTAGGTATTCTCGGTGACCTAAACAAAAGTCTCACTGCCTTCTTGTCTTTATTCAGGCATTTGGAATAGTGTCCTCATTTCCAAGAGGGTAGCTCCAGTCTCTTGGAGATGAACTGTGATCGAATTAAGCCATCTCTTTAAATCTCTTTGCCTTTGCCAGAGACTAGTGCAGGGGTGGACATGTGATCCCTAGGGAAATAAGGGAGGTCAGCTGGCAGGTTCTAGAAAAGGTCTACTCTCTCATAAAACGAACGACTACATGAGGAGAGAATATCTTCTCTGTCTTTCCATCTTTCTGGCTTTGGATGCTTTCCTGTGGGGGCATCATGTCCTCATGGGGCAGTGTGCCCCACATGTGTACCACGGGAAGACAAGCAGGAAGACGAATGCCAGTGATTTCAAGTTGATGGAGTTGGAAGAGTGTGTAGACTGGTTCCCTGGTGCTCTTGTGGATCAAACCTTGGGATCTCCTACTTATGGATTGTCTATTAATAATTGAGGCCAGCCTGGGCAACATAATAAGACCTTATCTCTAAAAAATTATTTTAAATTAGCTGGGAACAGTGGTGTGCAGCTGAAGTCCCAGCTTCCTGGGAGACTGAGATGGGAGGATTGCTTGAGCCCAGGATTTTGCGATTGCAGTGAACGTTGTTAGCATCGCTGAACTCCAGCCTGAGCTACAGAGGGAGACCAATCTCTGGGGGTGGGGGGGAAGAAAGAAAGGAATGAGTAGTGATCCCATGGTTTACTGGTTTTTGTAACTTAAGAGTTTTTCTAGTTACTCTCAGCCACTTTTTTTTTAATTTTGATTAAATCATAGCTGTGTACATTAATGCAATTATGGGGTACAATGTGCTGGCTTCATATACAATCTGAAATATTTTCATCAAACTGGTTAACATAGCCTTCATGGCATTTTCTTGGTTATTGTGTAAAGACCTTTATATTCTACATTCAGTAAGTTTCACCTGTACCCTTCTAAAATGCACCGTAGTTGTGGTCTCACCAATTACCCTCCCTCCACTCATCCTCCCCCTCTTCTCTCCTCTCCCTTGCCATGTTTATTCTAGCTGATAGGATTCAACATCTGGAAGGTGTAGAGTAAGCCCAAGGCTGGAGGACAGAGTGGGTAGGTGACACTCTTTCCTTTCCTCATTTGCAGAGAGATTTCCAAGCATAGAGCAAACCATTGATGACATTATAAAAATAATTCAGAAGAATGAGTCCGTTCTGCTCACTGCGATGGGCCTTTTCTTCCCTGCCCTGGCTGTGTTGGTTCAGCCTCTGGCTTGACCATTTCACAGTGTCTGACTAATCTCCAGTCTTTGTCCTTGTTCCCTAGCCCTGCGGGTCCTGACAACACTCTTTCAAGTCATTATAGTAGGGCCTGGCCTGGCTGCTGCTGTGTTTACAGGCAGCTCCAGTGCCTCTCTGGGTCCTCTTTCTACTCAATCTACAGTCCAAACATAGGTGCACTGGGACTTTGGCAGGTGTGTGGGCTTCTTGTCCCCCTGAACTTTGGCACACACTGTCCTCTGTGTATGATGCTCTTTATTCCCACCTCTACCCAGTCCCTTCACGTGACTTCGTCCTAATTATTTTTCCATCTCCACTTAGCCTTTCTTCCTTCAGAGGAGACTCCTCTGATATTCATGATGAATTGATGTGCTTCTCTGGTGCTCTTTGTGTAGCTCAAAGAGACCTTCTGCCTTCCTTTGCATGGATCATAGCACGGATTCCAATGCAATGCAACCTATTAATTACCTGCCAGCTCCACTCTGTGCCTTGAGGAGGAGAACCATGTCGAGTTTATTTCTATGTTCTCAGTCTTTAGCTTCTTAGTGCAGTGACTAGCAAGTAGTAAGTGCTTGATAAATAAATACTGAATTACACTTTATCTGTCTCAGTTATTGTAGGATTCTCTCACAACTTCTTTCATCTCATCTAACTTTCAGGGATTTGGGGGGGGCAAGAGGGGTGTGGGTTGGAATGACATGTGCTTTTCATTCTTATTCTTGTCTGTCCTTGAGGACATCTGCTAAGATGCTCATCTTCATATCTTGTTCTTTACCACGTTCCAGGCATGTAATTCTGCATCTTCATTTCTACCCATTGGAAGGTTGTCATCATGTCTCTTGGCCTCTACTCTACCGTGGTGTGTCTTGTAGGAACATGAAAACTGCTCTTCTATTCTCACATGATGCTGGTGCCTAAGAAATCTAGTGGACCAGGCTTGAACATGGGGTGCTCTGTCAGCCTGGCCCAGATTCACTTGTAAAAGCATATGTAGGATGTCATTGGATCATGTCATCAAAGTCCATCTCAGCCCCATTTGGGGTCTCCTCCAGAATGGAAGCACCCATCTTCTCTGCCCTATGATTTCTTTCTTTTTTAATTAAATCCTAGCTGTGTACAGTAATGGAATCATGAGGTACAATGTGTTGGTTTCATACACAATCTGAAATATTTTCATCAAGCTGGTTAACATAGCCTTCATGGCATTTTCTTAGTTGTATTAAGACCTTTATTTTCTGCATGCAGTAAGTTTCACCTGTACCCTTCTGAGATGCACCATAGGTGTGGTCCCACCAATTACGCTCCCTCCACCCATCCTCTTCCCTCCCCTCCCTTGCCTTGTCCCTTTCCCCATATTCTTGTGCTATAATTGGGTTATAGCCTTCGTATGAAAGTTATAAATTCGTTTCACAGTAGGGGCTGAGTACATTGGATACTTTTTCTTCCATTCTTGAGATTCTTGAATGTGCCTGTCCTCTCTCCTTTGCAGGAATATTAAAGAAGTTAGACAAAGCTATTTTAAAAGTTTAAAATATGGGAATGAAGGGCCTTGATTTTATGGAGCTTTGGAGCACTTTTGGAGGAAGAAAAAGAAAACGGTAAAAAAAAAAACAGTAAAAAAAGAAGAAGAGCAGAACAGTCCTTTCAATAAAATCCATTAATCTCCTTGTGAATTATTTATATCTTGTTCTAATTTTGTAGCTCTTTTCGAATGTTTGTTTAATTTTCCCACTGATGAGACAATGCAACATTTCCCTGGGGAAACTCTAAGTGTTGGCTTGAGAGTCAGGGGGGTTTGTTTAGAGCTTCACATCACGGCTGGATGCATAGTCCTAAATATTTATGAAAATATTAGTAAGTAAGTCTTTCATTGCTACTGGAAGTAGATGGTAAGGCCAGAGCTATGGCACAGAAGAAATGATATTTTTCTATTTCCTCTGTGGGCATAAGAGGCACAATTCAAAAGAAGAAAAATAATCTCCTTTTTAGCTCCAGACTTTTTGCCCAAGGAATTTTTGCCCGATCAGGTTTCTGAAGAATCATGACTGCACAACCCTGGGTGTCGCCAGTTTAATTTTCTTCCTCCTTGTGTTTTCCTGGGTTTTCTAACTGTGAATGGTCTGCGTCTCAGTGATTAGTTCCTCCGTGAGCC
This sequence comes from Arctocebus calabarensis, assembly GCA_963573935.1. Classification (NCBI taxonomy): domain Eukaryota; kingdom Metazoa; phylum Chordata; class Mammalia; order Primates; family Lorisidae; genus Arctocebus; species Arctocebus calabarensis. The sequence goes on along the minus strand of CAUYON010004559.1, from coordinate 6,719 downwards.
TCGTGATGTGCACCTCCTCCTGCCAGAGTTCCCAGATGAGATGGGGACAGGCAGTTCAACTTGACTTTCAGATAAACCATGAATGTATTTTAGTATAAGTATATCCAAAATATTTCATGGGACATACTTATGCTAAAATTTAAAAAAAAAAAAGGCTATAGCTAAGTCTGGAAACACTGACTGGAAATTCTGGAAATTCTCCCTGAATTTTTGGGAGAATCAGATTATGGAGTTGCTGTGGGCTTGAGGGAGGCATGCTTGCTGGTGAATGGGTGGGTTGGGTGGCCATTCTGGACTGGATATAGAGACTGGTCCTATCCATCTCTGCTCACTGCCTAATTAATACACATGGCAGGTGGAAATGAAGAAAGACTGCCCAGTTTGTTTTTGTCTATCTTTTCCACTTTTCCCAGGTTCCTCTGCTTAAAACCATTACTTTGCTAAAATAGATGACAGCCAAAGGCAATATTTACACAGGATCTGGATAGCTGCCTCCATTGAAAGAATTATAGCACTCTCATTTGCAGCCTGGCATTATTGCTGGGCCCAAAGCAGGTGCTGTCAATAACATATGCATTTTTCCTTTAGTGAAACTTTATTGAAATTGTGCTCTTTCTCTGCACCCTGAGGCTGACTTTTCCCCATTTCCTTATGTTGCTGGATCTTTTCATAAAGCCCATGATTCCTCTGTGAACGAGAAGATAACTAGCCAGGCCCTGTATTTTGCCACAGGCAAGTCTAAAGAGCCTGCTTAGCTGGATCAGCCAGTGTGTAGATCCACAGAGCCACTGGCCTGAGGGGCGGAGGGCCCTGGTGGGAAGCGGTTCCTATGCAGGGCTCAGGTCTCTATGTCCGGCTCTCATGTGGTCTCTTTCCCACGTGGTCTGCCATGGCCCTTTTGCCACGCCAGGGAAGACAATGACCGTGCTGTGTCTGCCTCTGCCTAGTCTTGTGGCTTCCCCTGCAAGGGAGACCCATCCATGCTGGTCATCAGCTGATGGTTTGCCCACACCCCCAGAAACACATGACCCTCCCCTGGTGGTGTGTCCCTTGTTATCTATATTTAGGACTCTGCACCCCATCACCTGTGTGAGGTCTCACAGTGGGTCACCACACCACTGCCCCAGCCCATGCTCTGTATGTGCATATATCTAAAAGCTCCATGCAAACTGGCTGAAGAAAAAAAGATTCTTTTATTTCCTGGCCCCATAACTTAGATTAGAAATACTTTACTTTTTCATATATATTTTTCTTGTCCCTACAGATAAATGAAGTCTTCCATCTGGTGACTGCTCTGATAAGTCCTGGGAAACTATTTTTCCAGACCAACTTACATAACAATCTCATTCCTACACCCATCCCTACTGGGGCAGTGGGGAGGAAGTGCCCTCACTGGCTGTACCTGTGCTGGGGGGCCTGCTTTTATGTGTGCTTGTACTGAGTGAGCTTAAAAAACTACACATATTTAATGCACACAATCAGATGAGTTTGGACATATTATTACACTGGTCACTGTAGATGGTGCAAAGGGGTTAGAAGTTTTATCCTGTGATTGGTTGGAGCAAATACAAAAAAGCAAATGTTGGGTCTTTTTACCAAAAGTAATGGGAAGAGGAGACCTGGGTAGTAAGATTTGCTCACCCCAGCCCCTACCACTCTTCTAGTCCTGTGCTGCTTTCTCGTGAGTGGCTCTGTTTCTTATTGACATCTGTCACCAACACTTGGTAGGGTTTTTTTCTTATTTGTAGAGCACACCAATAATTTAATTGGGGATCTCAGTGGATGGAGGTGTGCTCAATTGGTCTTACTTCTGAAAAAGTAGAAAGATAGCTGGCATATATACTAATTAATATATATATGTATTATATATATAAACATATGAAAGAAAACTCACAGCCATTTCCCCCTTACCTTGCTGTTTTCAGATTCTCTCTACTGCAGTGCATCAAGGCAAGGGGAGGGAAAATATCCAGAGGCCTCTCTCTCCTGGACACTGGACACTATCCAGTCAGCTAAAATCAACAGTCAATTATGACCCATTGAAAATTATAAGCAAATTTATAATAGTCTTTATGAAACTGGAAACGAGAGTTTTCTCATTTGAATTGTAAATGTTTAAGGGTTCCCAGGTAGTTAGAAAAAAATGGCAAGAATGTCAATATCTACATGTATATAGAAAAGGGAGAAAAATATGAAAATATGTCTTGAACAAGATTTAGCACTAAAAACACATTCTGACCTCCAGCCTTTGTTAATTGATGTGTGCAATGAATTTATGAAACTGAGGCCAAGTTGAAATACCTTAAATATGAGACATTACTTTCAGGACATGGAATAGTTTCCTTATTTGCATTTGAGTAGGAAGGAAGTGGTACACGTTTTTTGCAATGTGATATGGATTTTTGCTTGCCTATCCTCATCAGAAGTTCTGCCATTTGCTCTGAGGAGCACCAAGCTGTTAACTTGCTCATGGCAGAGAGGGGCCCATCAGTGTCATTATTGCCAGGCAGGGGGGAACATCAACATATGTAGAATGTGCCACCTTGGAGGGAGTATCCAGATTTTGTGAAACTTGAGTACATAATACCATTCATTAGGCTTTAACAGCAAAGGCAGCATTTGATGACTGGGGATAACAAAAATGTAACTCTCACATGCTAGGCTCTTGTCATCTACTTGGACAAACAAAGTATGTGCATAGAACATCAGCAACATATGAAAACAAATACCAGTGATGCAGGACAAGGCGGTCCTATTACCTGCCACCTTGACTCTGGTGCTGATGCCGTGAGGATGGAGGAACTAGCTTGCTGGAAGGGCCGGACACCTGCAGGGGAGACACTGGTGCCTTGCTGTCTCCTTGTGCTCTTCTGGTTGGTCCATTTCATGGATGGCCCTTGCTGTCCTCCTCTGCACTTCTGACTGGCCAATGTCATGTCAGTTTCCAGGGCCAGAGTCTTCATTGGACAGCTGGCTGTAACTGACAAAGACCCACGCCTTAAGAAGTTCTGGCAAAACAACCCCCTGGGACTATACAACCCCAAAGCAAAGAGCTCAAACACAGACCTGGGCTGGACTTCAGAGAGGGAGCAGGAGAGCTTATTCCCCTCCAACACAGACCTCGGCTGGACCTCAGAGAGGGAGCAGGAGAGCTTGTTCCCCTCCTGGGTCCTCTCTGCCTGGAGGTCTGGTTATTCTTGTAGTTGTAATTCTTGTTTCCTGTAAATAAATCCTGACTTACCACTAATCCTGTGGTCTGTCGATTCCTTTTTCAAATCTCTGAGACCAAGAACCTGAAATTCTGGCATTACCAGCAAGGCCATCAGACTGTGCGTTATGTATTTGTTTGCAGCATAAAATAATCTGTCTGTGTTTGGGAGTGGGTGTGGGGGTATGACAGATGCTACATCAAGTGAACGCTTTTCTTTCCTCCTCCTGCTTTTTCTGCTCACCTTCCTTTTAATCCTCTCCATCAAAGCTCCTAAAATCATTTCCAGATAAACTAAGTCTCCCTTCACATCAACACTTGAAGGCCCCATCCCGTGGTTTCCCATCTGGATCTTATTCTGGGTCTTCCTGTGTACCCAGCTACACTGGCGTCCTCCAGAAACAGCTCTTCCCTCCTGTACTACGCTTAAGCCAAACCCTCGTCTCTGCCAGGTGCCCCTGCATTTGAAACAGTGGCACAGTATTTTTGATAACAACCCTCCAAATCATTGCTGTGTGAGGGATCCTCCCTTACCAGTGCCACGACAGGTTATCAGTGGAAATATTTAGCCTTTTGAAGTATATCAGCGAATTTCCCCTGGTCCATACCACTAGCACTCTAAGAGTAGGCTGGGGGTGGAAGCCAGATAATTTCCTTCAAAAAATTGCTTTTAAAATATCTGTTAACAAGTCAAGATGTGCAACATGATGATTTAATATAGAGAGGAATGTCCAGAAATTATCTGGCTGTGTAATATGAAAAATAGTATTAATGATGGCTAGATATTTTCTGGACAGCCTGTGTAGACACCCAGTTATGGGAACAGCTCCATCGGAAAGCCCTGGTGCTCATGGCAGAGTGAAAGAACATGAAGATGCAAAGACCCAGTCTGACTCATTCCCTTGGCCAAGGCCTGTCGTGTGGCTACACCGAATTTCAAGTGGGCTTGGAAGGACAGTACTACCATGAACCTGGGCAGGGGGAGAGAGGGCAGACAGAATGTGTCCTGAGGACAAACACCATTGCTCCATGAAGAATGTGCTGGCTACTCTCTTCAGCCCTCTCCACACCTGAGTGGGGAGGCAAGCTTGTCACTGGTAATGACAACTTGGGAGGAAGTAGCTGATGAAGTTGGAAGTAGCGAGATGACATCCTGAGTTTGTTTTCGGCGCCCTGCCTGCATCTGTTGACACACTGAGTCACCCTGACCTTGTATCTAAGGAGGGCACCCAAAATGGCATCTCAGAGATGCTCCTCAAAGCTGCAGCTGTGAGGGCTGCGGAAAAGGTTGCCATGAAGCTGGGGCTAGAGGAAAGGGTCCAGCCCCTCCTACAGAAGAACGTCGATTGGGGACTGTCATTGTGTGGCTTTGAAAGAGTAACCGGCAAGTGCTCGCCCCATCTGTGAGCTTTTGAGAGCAGACACGTGAGACACGTTTGACAAAGGAAGAGAACAATGGAAGTTTCTGCGAAATTAAATCATCTCTCTCAAAATCAGTGTAATTGTGGTTTCAAGATCCCAGAATGACCCCATTTGGTCATCACCTGCCTCTGATTAATCTGTGGTAAACAACGGCTGTAGCTGATAAACCAGGCCTGTCATCATCGTCTCCTAAAATTAAATAGAACACAAAAGGGTTTGAGATGTAACTGGCTATTGTGGCCGTGGGGATGAGGGATGCGCTTCCTGCCCCTCCACACTTAGATGGTTCTCAGAACTGCCTGCAGCCTTGAGCCCATCCTTCCTTTCTGCCACATCGTACCCAAGTCATCTTACACTGATACTCGGCTCAATAGATCCACATCATGCTATAAATCCTCTCAAATAGGTGTCTGACCCTGGGAGATGTAGGGTTTTTCTCATTAGCAACAACAGCCTGTGTAGGCACCCAGCTATGGGAACAACTCCATCGGAAAGCTCTGGTGCTCATGGCGGAGTGAAAGAACATGAAGAATTCTCATAGGAATTCCTTTCCAGCTCTCCAGAAGATGTCCACTCACGTTGTGTAACACTTGCGTTTTTTAGTGGACCAGCTGTTTATCCAGCAGATCCTCTGCGTGCATAAATTCCCCGTCTTGGTTACCTACATCTTTAATTTCCCACCATTTTTAAACACTCTGAAGAAAACAGATTTCATTCTAAGTCACGCCGCTCCTCTCTGATTTAAAGTCATAGAGGTAATTTCAACTTGTGAAATAAAAGTTGGATTCAAAGTAAGTTGGGGATTTTGTGTTAAAAAAAAGTTGGAAAGTCCTGTTTAGCTCCTTTGCCCTTTTTTTTTTTTTTTGGAATGACATTCTGTTGGGTTCAGAAGCAGACTGTTTACAACAAAATGAAAAGGAATCTTTTTCTTTCTTTTTTGTAAGAGCAATTGTTACAACTTACCTGTAACAGCGAACAATTTAAGTGAAGTAGTTTGTTTTTTTCTGAGATCTTTATGGCCTCTTTAAAGATCATCAAACATTTTTAGAAGAAGAAAATATAGGTTTCTGTTTTAATGTCACAATTTTTTTTTTAACTTTTTCTCAGCTTATTTCAGGGCTGAAGAAAGATATTCTTCTTGTCCATCAGTTTGGAAATATGATTTTATGGGAGGCTGACATTTTAACATTATCTTATTGTATTTGTGAGTACATGCCTAACAAGTCTATCTCTTTTCATTTTTATAAAATAAAAAAGAAAGAACAAAAATTTATTAAGTGCCTTGGCACATGTTAAGGAAACTAAAAATTGACCCCAAACTTTCAAAGTGGTAGCCTCCGTGTCATAGGGAAGCAAACCACCTTCTTCTTCTTTTTTGTTTTTTTGTTTGTTTTTGTAGAAAAAGAGTCTCACTTTATCACCCTAGGTAGAGTGCTGTGGCATCACAGCTCACAGCAACCTCACATTCTTCTTTTAGGGGTATTATGTACAAGACACACAGGACTTCAACAGACAATAACTATTTTCTTTTATAATAATGAATAGACTCCATGGAATTTGTCAAAATTTACATGTTCATGTTGGCTGAATATACAGATAGATGAGCAAAATCTAATTGGAATTTTGACAAGACACAAATTCAAAAATCTGTTGTCTTGTGATTTCTCATCTTGATTAAAATCTTCAGCAAGAATAAGAAAACAATTTGGAACTCTATTTTTAAAGCAGACTACCTCAAAACCAAGGAGAACATTTTTCTGTTGTGATTTTGACGTATTTGTTATACTATAGGAAGCATGATCGTTGGAAAGAACAGGTCGAATCAGTTCTACATGCAGGTCAGGGGCCAATGCTTCTGTTACCAAAATCCATCCTTCCTTCTCTCTCTCCTTCCTTCCTTCCTTCCTTCTCTCCTTCCTTCCTTCCTTCCTTCCTTCCTTCCTTCCTTCCTTCCTTCCTTCCTTCCTTCTCTCCTTCCTTCCTTCCTTCCTTCTCTCCTTCCTTCCTTCCTTCCTTCTCTCCTTCCTTCCTTCCTTCCTTCTCTCCTTCCTTCCTTCCTTCCTTCCCTCCTTCCTTCCTTCCTTCCTTC
>CAUYON010004556.1:0-14237 GCA_963573935.1 Arctocebus calabarensis | reverse complement strand
TTGGGTTTACAAAAACCATCTCAATCCAGAACTTTTTTTTTTTTTGAGACAGAGCCTCAAGCTGTCACCCTGGGTAGAGTGCTGTAACATCACAGCTCACAGCAACCTCCAATTCCTGGGCTCAAGTGAGTCTCTTGCCTCCGCCTCCCAAGTAACTGGGACTACAGGCGCCCACCACAACGTCCGGCCATTTTTCGGTTGCAGCCGTCATTGTTGTTGGCAGCCCGGGCTGGATTCGAACCCGCCAGCTCAGGTGTACTGGCTGGCACCTTAGCCCATTGAGTCACCGGCTATTTTCTTGTTGTAGTTGTCATTGTTGTTGTTTGGCAGGCCCGGGCCGGGTTCGAACCTGCCAACCCCAGTGGTGTATGTGGCCAGCGCCATAACCACTGCACTATCTGAGCCGAGCTAGGTTGGGTGTCTTTGACCATTTTCCTCCAGGGAAAGATGCAGAGGAAGCACCAACCTCCACCGCTTTGGGTAAGATTAAATGACTTAAAGGACCCGAGGTCTTTACCCGAGTCTTTACACAGTGCCTACTACGGAGTAAACATCCAACAAATGTTGACTATCATTTTTAAAGGTGGCAGATGGGGGTGTTCGGGAGAGAGTCGGGAGCCTGGACGTAAGAGCCAGACCCATGCACCATAAGTCCCCCCTTGGTTTGCTTGTCGTGCACCCTAAGTCCCCCCTTGGTTTGCTTGTCTGTGAAGTTAGTTGGCAGGAGCCGAACAACCCCAACGGCAGCAGAGTTTAGGGCGCAGCCGCAGCCCGGGAGCCAAGCGCAAGCGGTGCTGAAAGGGTTAGCCCGGACCACCGGGTGGGTTTGAGCACGCCGGACAGGACAAGCCCCGTCTCGCCCCCGCCCGGCAGGACAGACCCGGTCCCACCCCGCCGCTCCGGCAGGACAGGCCCCGCCCCACCCCGCTTCTCCCAGCAGGAAAGGCCCCGCCTGGGGAGGGGCCCGGGGGCAGCTGGTGTGCCAAAACCCTGCCCTGCCCCGCTCCCCGGGAAGTGTTTGTCCAGGGTTGGGGCCGGATAGAGACCTTGTAGGTATAGCCGCCCAGGTTGTATGGGCTCCAAGGAGGGTCGGCAGCTGGGGTCGGAGTCCGGCCCCGCTCCCGCCGTTGCTTGCCCTGCCCCCTCCAGCACCGGGCTGACGGTGAATGGCCCGGGAAGGGAACTGCAGCGGCCGCGGGCCCGCGGCGGGGCTGGGCTCTGGTGCCCCCGCCGTCCGCTCCCGGCTCTTGGCTGCGGGCTTGGCTGTCGAGGGCCGGGGAAGGGGCTTGTCGACCTCCGCACCAGGCCGGGAAGCCGCGGGCAGTCGGGCCGTGGGGTGGGCAGGGCGGAGCTGGGCGGCGGGTTCTGGGAGCTGCTGTTGCTGCCGGGACCCTGGAGTGAGGCTGGGCTGGGCCTCCGTCCGGCCGACCCTGGGCCTGCCCCTCGGAGCTCGCCTCCTGCCTGGCTGGGTTTTCTGTGTTGGACCCGGGCCGGAAACCTGGGCGCTGGACTCGGTAATGGGCTGCAGATCCTGACTTTGGCCTCCTCTGTCTGTCTGTCCCCGGGCTCAGCTATTAGCCTGAGTTTCGAGGGTATCGTCGTCCTCTGTCCCAGGGTGGGGCGCTCCCTGTGTAGACGCAGGGATCGTTCGCAGAGCGTCGCATCCACACTGGCTTCAGGGTTGCCATGGATGGATCTGGACCGCGCTCGGAGCCGGGTCGGGACACGTCGGTCTCCGTGGCACCAGCGTGCCCGGTAGGGTCCTTAACTCACTGGAAAGGATACTGAAGCTGTTGTGGAAGTCACGTTTAAAACAAAAACGAAAACATGTGCCTGACGAAGATTGGTACTTCTGATTAATTCCACAATTTTTTATGCAGATGTGAAAAAAATGATGCTCCTCTCCAGTCTACACTATTAATTCCTGTGGCTATCGGAAATCGTAGTTGTATGATGAGTTCAGTTAGAGGTTGGTGCATGAATTTATTGCAACGGGCTGGACAATTTTAGCCCTTTGCCCTCAGATTTTGTTTATTTTCATATTTAGAGCTGCCATTTTCCTTAACTTTTAAAGTTAATTGTTCTTGATTTCTCCGGAGAGATTACTTATGCTATTATGCTCTAACTGCAATGCAAGAGTTCACACAGGTGGGCAGCGGTGTTTTGTTTGTTTAAACTTACTTACATTATGAAGTGTTTACCTCAGATAAACAGAATTTCCTAGAGGAGAAGGTGATATAGATACACATGTTTATATTTCACAGATTTAGTTAACAGATTTTAGGTGGTAAACTACTGTTGGCAAGATTTGTAGGAAATTGGGGTTTTTCACATTTAATGGGGATTTTTTTTTAATTTTATGGTCCAAAGGGATGTAATTATGGCAGATTATGGCTCTGAGCAGTTGAGCACTGTTTTTGCAGAGAAAGGTATACACAACTACTTTCATGAAACTAGTGACACTATCTTCATCTCTCATCTTGTGCTTATATTGGGACATATACTGTAGTTCTTTTTGATATTTATGTCATGAATTAGGGGAAATAGATGGAAGTGAAAAGTTCATGAACTTGCCTATACAAAGGAAAATTTATTTCAAGGTTGTTGATTTTGAATAGGCAAAGGGTAGGTGATTTTAAAAATCCTTGGAAAAAATTGTGGCGAGAAATTAGTTGCACAAGTTTTAGATGTAGTTGAAATCTGTAGCTTCTTAGACATATGAAGTGTTTAACTGTTTAAAGCATAAGGTTGGATACTGGAATTGAGATAACCTTGAAAAAGTTAAGCTTACAGAGTTTAAATTATTCATTTATATTGTAGGTGTGATAGTTAATATGTTTAGATGAGAAATGTTAGAGCAGAAATAGGGGATTGGGGACAATCAGCCATTCTTAGGCATTGCAAATTTTATTATATTACTCAATATTGAGCATGTGCTATGCATCAAGGTATCTTAGGTAACCATGTTGGAGCACGTAAAGATACAACCATAACAAGTAAGATTCATGTTTTGAAAATAATTTTCTAGGTGTGTCTGCAATGAAGAGTTGAATTGTGTTGTTGAGGTGAACCAACAATTTTTTTTCCTAATTGGGACTTAACTTTGGAGATAGATTTGAGTGCTTCATGAAAAGCACTATGGTAGGCCTTATAGAATACAAAAATTAAGTCTTTGACCTTTAGGAATTTGAAATCTTGAAGGGGATGTAAGATATTTGCATAAACATTTACAAGATAAAGAAATATTTGTAAATACCCATGTGAGTGGTTTGATCTAAAACTTGGAATTAATTGTACAACAGGAAAAGGGATCATTTTTAGCTTAAGTAATCATGGAAAGCAGTGGAGATGTGGTGCTATTATAAGAACAGCTCTGAAGCTTCTATTTATTGAGCACTTATTGAGCTCCAGGATCTATGCTAGTTGCTTTATGTACATACCAGCTAAGTATATTTGTCTTGGTAATGAAAATACTAAGACTCAAATGTGTTAAAGTTACTCACCTGGTGTTGTGGCTGTCAGGTACTCCAGTTCCAATTTGAATCCAGTTCTGTGGGTGCCAAAGCTTGTATGTTTTCACTATATCATGAGTTCAGTGTTGCTGAGGTTAAGACTTTTCTAAGACAAAGATTTATGGGTTGGGAGTAGGTGGATGAAGAAGACCTTTCAAATGAAGAGAATGATGTGAGCAGAAGTTTGGAGGTGGGAAAGTTCCCTGTGTGCTTTGAGAAGAGTTATTGCACTAGATTCCCTAGAATATATGCTTCATTTGGGGAGAGATGGGGTTTAAAATTTAAGTTGGGACTGGATTATAGAGCATGCTTAAATGCAGTATTTAGATGTTCAGCCTTTGGGAGTTAATGAGAAGTTTGCAAGGTTTAATAATGTGGGATGCAGAAAGATTTGTTGTGGAAAATCCAGCTTCTGGTACATTATAAATACTGGGCGAGGGCCATGGTAATGCGTGACAGTGAAGGCTCAGCAAGACTTGTGCAACTTTTCAGTAGCTGTGCAGGAAAAGGGGGGATTGTTGGGGAAGGTTTGGAGGAGATGGGTGTTGGAGATTACCTTTTTTAGGTGGAGGTGATGTTGATGGTGGCACTGTTGCTAGAAATATGGGTAAGAAGGTGCATAATAAGATCAGATCTGGATATGTTGAGTTTTTCATATGTTCCTCTGGAAATGTCTAGAGGCTTTTGGAAATGTAGACTTGAAGTTCAGGAGATAGATAGTTCAGGGCGAGGCATATATTAAACCTGGGTTTAGTGAGTAATACAAATAGATGTGCTAGTTGAACCTGTCTATGAAGATGAAAGCATCAAGGGAGAATGTAGAGGGGAAAGCAAAACAAAACTACTTTATGTAAGATGCCATCTATTTAAAACAGATGGAAAAGACACTAAATAGGTTACTTTATGTTCTAGGTAAAGAATTTGATAATTTTGTATTCCCTCACTTTGCAGATTCAGATGGAGTAGAAATATCCAATCATGAAAAATCCAATTGGGAAATAAAATTTTCTTGCCCTTGCTAGCAAGAATACTATGCTATCATTACTGTATTTGTATTTCAGGGAGGAAAAACTATTTCAGATTAATTTGGTCCAGAGTGTCAGATTTTGGTTACTTAAAAGCTGTTATGTTGTTGGACATTTGTTTGGCAAGTGATACTTGAGGATTTGGAAGCAACTCTCTGATACAGTCTTCCATTTATTTATGCTTGTGACTTGGATTTTGGTTTCAATATCAAGAACCTCTGAATTTTCGTTTTTTAGAGACACAGTCTCACTTTGTTGCCCTCGGTAGAGTGCTGTGGTGTCACAGCTCACAGCAACCTCCAACTCTTGGGCTTAGGTGATTCTCTTGCTTCAGCCTCCCAAGTAGCTGGGACCACAGGCCCCCGCCACAACGCCCAGCCATTTTTTTGTTTGCAGTTTGGCCGGGGGCCAGGTTCAAACCTGCTACCCTTGGTATATGGGGCCAGTGCCCTACTCACTGAGCCACAGGCTCCACCCAAGAAACTCTGAATTTTCAAAGATAATATTTCTGTCTCTTACTATGGTTGACTGTTACTATTGCCTTTACCGAAGATGGAATTTAATTACATATTTTTTTCAACTCTTTTTTTACAAACTTTTGATTAACATGAGTATTTTTATCTCAAGTCTTCTGATTAACCTAGAGGGATAAAATAAGATAATTTTATTCAAAACAACAATGACAACTACAAAGCAACAGTTAAAAAATTGCCGGGCATTGTGGTGGATGCCTGTAGTCCCAGCAACTTGGGAAACTGAGGCAAGAGAATCACGTAAGCCCAAGAGTTGGAGGTTGCTGTGAGCTGTGACACTATGGCACTCTACCAAGGGCGACATATTGAGACTCTGTCTCAAGGAAAAAAAAAAAAGATTATTCATTATATGATACATATATGAAAATAACCTATTTTATTTTAGAAACTTTAAGAAGTCCAAAATTTGTAGAATTTCATGTGGTTTTCTGTTTAGGTATTTAAACAGGGGGAGCTTGTGTATTAATGTATAAAAGATTGTAATAGGGTGGCTCCTGTGGCTCAGCGAGTAGGGTGCCGGCCCCATATACCGAAGGTGGCGGGTTCAAGCCCGGCCTCGGCCGAACTGCAAAACAAAAAAATAGCCGGGTGCTGTGGCAGGCGCCTGTAGTCCCAGCTACTCGGGAGCCTGAGGCAAGAGAATCACTTAAGCCCAAGAACTGGAGGTTGCTGTGAGCAGTGTGACGCCACGGCACTCTACCCAGGGCGATAAAGTGAGACTCTGTCTCTACAAAAAAAAAAAAAAGATTGTAATAGTTTGCAGAATAAAGCTTAGAGTTGTAATTTTTTGAGGGCAAGTTTTTATTTTTAGACTGGGTTACCATGGAAGTGTTTACTTCCTTCTTGAGAATTAATACATTGCTTTTGTTTTTCAGGAATATGTTTTTCACTGTATCACAGGCACTTAGGAATGTCCAGAGAGTCCTGCATCCGTGTTGCTGGAGGCAGGGGTTTTGTGTGCGCTTTGGGCCGTTTGGCTTAGTTTCAGTGAGCCTGGGATTAGCGATGCAAAGGTTGGGAGTTCCATTTAGCTTTCGTCTGAGTAATGGCCAGGGAGTCGCCTCTCACTCCCTCCAGCTGTCTTGATAATTCTTTGAATGTCATTGGTCAGAAAGGTGACTGCATGAGGGTGGATCTTTATAGCTTTGGAAGAATATGAGAGGAAACTTAGCATAATGGTTAGGAAATCTGCCTCTGGAATTAGACAGACCCGTGTCAAAATCCATGGTCTGCAGCCTTAGGAGAGTCCCCCAGACCCCTCCACACTCACATTGCCTGGTTATTGAATGGGCTGATATTAGGTTTGGACGTGTCCTGTCCTTGGTTCCTTTTCTGAGTGAGAGCTGGCCTCTTAGACCTGTGATTCCCAATTGCTGACCTGTGGAGTAGTGTCAGTCTGTGACAAAGTTTTCCCTTTCTGAAGGGAAATGAGAGTGTAGTTTTTATAAAGCTCAGTCCACTGAATTTGGAAGATTTTTTTTTCCTACAATTACGTTTTACCACTTTTGGTGGGAACATATTATATAATGGTGATGGGTAGTTGGTAGGGTTATTTTGTTTGTGTGTTTTGTTTTAAACGTCCTTGGCAGAATAAAAGTTGGCAACCTTATGCTGCTTACCCCACCCCCACCTCTTTTTTTTAAAGATCATGGTTCTGTGAAATCCAAAAATTTTGACTTCAACAGAATCTGAGGGACTGGGGAAGAGCATTCATCCAAATATTTATGCATATTCTAGTTAGGTTTGGGGTATATTCTGCCCTTCTATTAACCTACAGAGGGTATGTTGAGATTCTCAGCACTGTTGAATTGAGTTTTGTCATGTTTCACAGTTAATCCTTATAGTGCGTTTCAAGGAACAGTTCAGACTGTGCAGTTGAGTTTGTAAAAGTTCCTTCAAATTACTTAAGACTGTGATGCTCAATCAGAGCCTCAGGAGAAACCTGGTGAATTTGGGATGTTGCCTAGGGGTGCTGCTTTTTAATCATTTCTCTGTTGATTAGCCAGTAAGACAAATATTAAATAACTTGCCTTTGGAGAGTCATTTAGAGAAACAGCAGAAATTGGCTTCCTTTTCTTCACTTGTACAGGAAAAATAGAGCAAGAAAATACTTTTTTTATTTAATACAGCTAGTAAGCTTTGTGCAAGTATCGGTATTCAAAGTGCTTTCTAGAAAAAGAGAATAGTGTAACACTGTGCATGATGGGTTATGTAAGTGGAGCCACAAAAGCCCCCCTGGGGACACAAACCAATAAGCGCTTATAGAAATTGCATCAAGTTGTCTAGATGAGGCACTTATAGACTCCCTGGTTCATTTGTGGGGGGTCAGGAGGGAGGAAAATTAAGGTGCAAACCTAGCCTCAGCTACTGTTAATTCAGGTTTAACATATGTTTTCTTTAAGTGTTTGGTTAAGTCATTTAAAAATTTGGGACTGCTATAGAAATACTTAAATATAAATATATATATATAAAGAAATATTTAAATATGTATTAGAATGCCTAAAGCAAAATGTTGAAGTTAAGTTGAAATAGCTTGGGCCCTCTTGTCATTTAATTATTTATTTATTTTTGAGACAGAGTCTCAAGCTGTCACCCTGATAGACTGCCCTGCACACACCTCAAAGCAATCTCGAAGTCGTGGGTTTAAGTGATTCTCTTGCCTCAGCCTCCCAAGTAGCAGGGACTACAGGCGCCTGCCACAACGCCCAGCTATTTTGTTGTTGTTGTTGTTGTTGTTGTTGGGGTTACCATTGTTATTTTAGCTGGTCTGGGCTGGTTTTAACCCACTAGCCTTGGAATATGTGGCTGGCCCCCTCCCCACTGAGCTATGGGCACCGCCCTCTTGTCATTTAATTTTAAAGAAATTTAAAGATTGCTGCTTCAGATATTAAAAGTGATACTTTTTTTTTTTTTTTTGAGACAGAGTTTCAGCATGCTGCTCTTGGTAAAGTGCTGTAGCATTACAGCTCACAGCAACCTCCAACTCTTGGGCTTAAACGATTCTCTTGCTTCAGCCGCCCAAGTAGCTGAGACAGGTACCCGCCACAATGCCAGCTATTTTTTGGTTGTAGTTGTTGTTGTTGTTTGGTAGACCCAGGCAAGATTTGAACCCGCCAGCTCCAGTGTATGTGACTGGTGCCCTAGCTGCTGAGCTGTAAGGCGTTGAGCCTAAAGATGATATGTCTGTTGCAGGAAGATGAGGCTCAATGGAGAGAAAGAGCACCCAAACACCACGTTTATAAGAGGAAGGGCTTTATTCACCAGCTGGGAGCTTACAGCATAGAATTCCAAATGGTTGCGCTCCCCGACTGCCTTATCTTTCCCTTTTTATTGACAGTCAAAAAGTTCCACCCTACAGGTACCCTTCTTATTGGCCAGTTTGAATCAAGTGGGAGATGCTGTTCCAGCCCCCACAGAACTACAGTATTTCACCCAACTTGGAAATTTCCAAGTTACAGGAAGTTAAGTTTACAAATTCCCAAGAGCTGAGTCACCATGGAGAGGACCCTGCAAGTGTATCCTTGTACTCTCCTTGAGAAGACCTGTTCTTCCAGACCTCACCCTTCTCGGGTATCCTCTCTCACTTCTTTAAAGAGTTTTGCTATAGACTGTTGCTTCTGGTGGACAAAATCATATATAATTTGTTTATTTTAACTTAAATTTTCTATCAAAATATTCCCAGTGGCAGAAATATGGATGAGCAGTTCCCAGAAGTACAGGGTTGCAACTCAAAGTGTACCTATTGTAAATGAAAAAGTCTTAAATGTTTGTAGCATTTTATTTTTTAAAAATTTGAAAAAAAAAGTTTGCATTTTGCTATCTTTTGTATATGTGAGCAGTGTGTTAAAAGTACTCTCAGTCCGGGCTCATGCCTGTAATCCCAGCACTTTGAAAAGCTGAGGCAGGATGCATAAATGTATCCATGATCTATGTGTATATGACTTAATAAAAGGGAAGAAAAATATAAAAAATGTTATTTAATTAAAAAAAAAATAAGCTGAGGCAGTAGGATTGCTTGTGGCCAGGAGTTTGAGACCAGCTGGTCAATATAAGGAGACCTCCATCATATGCACAAATTTTTTTTTTTTTTTTTTATGCACAAATTTTTAAAATTAGTTGGGCATGTTGGCTGGCCTGCACCTGTAGTTCTACTTACTTGGGAGGCTGAGGCACGAGGATCACTTCAGCCCAGGAATTTAAGGTTATAGTGAGCTGTGATCACACCACTACACTCCAACCTCATTGCCTGAGCAAGACCCTATCTCTTAAAAGAAACCCACCCACCCCCAGGACTCTCAAATAAAATTGATAACACGAAGAAGTAGTTAATTTTCATCCTGCAGATTTACATATCCCTATGATATGGCTTATATTGTGCTTAACTATTTATTGTTTTATTCTTTCTTTCTTTTTTTTTTTCTGAGACAGAACATCTCTCTGTGCCTAGGTAGAGTGCTCACAGCAACCTCAAACTCTTGGGCTCAAGAGTTACCTTGCCCCAGTCATCTTGCCCCAGCTTCCCAAGTATCTGAGACTACAGGTGCCTGCCCCTTCTTTCTTTTTTTTTTTTTTTTAGAGACAGAGTCTTACTTTGTCGCCCTCAGTAGAGTGCTGTGGTGTCACAGCTCACAGCAACCTCCAGCTCTTGGGCTTAGGTGATTCTCTTGCCTCAGCCTCCTAAATAGTTGGAACTACAGGCATCCACCATAATACCTGGCTGTTTTTTTTGTTGCTGTTTGGCCAGGGCTAGGTTTGAACCCACCACCCTCGATATATGGGGCTGGTGCCCTACTCACTGAGCCACAGGTGCCGCTGTCTTTTTTTGTTTTTTGATCCTGTGTTAGATGGTTTTGTCAAGACATAGAAGATGCTGAATAATTTCCGATACTTTATATCTTTTTAATAAATAGCAAACTGTTTTAAATACTACTAAGGAGCTGTAGTTTCATAGAAATAACTTTAAAAGAGGATTTAACTTTTAAAATGTTCTTTTATATTTAAGATTTTTTGGTAAACAATATTGCTATATGCTGGATATTTGTTCCCTCCAGCCTCCTGTTGTAGTTTGAGGACTGATAGAGATATTTAGGTCATGGGAGTGGATCCCTTGTAAGGGTCCTCACTGTCGTGAGTGAGTTCTTACTGTTAATTCCTAAAAGAGCTGGGTGTTAAAAAGAGCTTAGCACCCTCCCTCCCCTCTCTCTTGCCTCTTCTCCTCCCCTGTGGTCTCTGCATGCCAGCTCTCCTGTACTGGCTGCCTTGAAGGGACGCAGCCTGAAGCCCTCCCCAGAAGCAGAATGCTGGTGTCTTGTATAACTTGCAGAACTATGAGCCACCTCAGATAGTTCTTTATAGCAGAACAAAAACGATTAAGTAAAATATATTTCTGTGTATATAGCAGCACTGTCTAACAGAGCTTTCTGTAATAATGGAAGTGTTCTATATGTGTGCTGTTTAATATGGTGGCCCATTTGTGACTACTGAGCACTTAAAATTATCTAGTGTTACACAAGAAGTGACTTTTAAATTTTATTTTATTTAAATACATTTAGCTAGATGTGGTTAGTGACTACTTTGTTAGTGCAGCTCTGAAGGGCTAGGAAGATAAGAGGGAGAGGGAAAGTTAGAAATCTGGGTAGCAGCCCTGAGTTCAAGGCCTAGGCAGATGAAGCATTCAGAATTCGTTTATTGAAATAATTGAGCTTATTTTTATTTTAATTTTAAAGGCTAAGTTTTGTAAAGTATTCTAGATTTTAGAGGAGTGTTCGTAGTCTTTTAGTTTTTGTTCTGTATTGATTTTTTTTAATTATTAATTTTTTAATAAAATGAAGGTTAGAAGAGAATCTTCTATATTGATTTAAAAATTTGCTTTCATTACTCTTACAAATGCATATGCGGTGGTATATATTATATATACTGTAGTTCATTTTGTAATTTAAAGAATTACAAATTTACGGCTCGGTGCCTGTGGCTCAACGGGCTAAGGCGCCAGCCATGTACATCTGAGCTGGTGGGTTCAAATCCAGCCTGGGCCTGCCAAACAACAATGACGGCTGCAACCAAAAAAAAAAAAAAAAAAAAGGCCAGGCATTGTGGCGGGCACCTGTAGTCCCAGCTACTTGGGAGGCACAGGCAGGAGACTTGCTTAAGCCCAGGAATTGGAGGTTGCTGTGAGCTGTGATGCCACAGCACTCTACCCAGGGTGACAGCTGAGGCTCTGTCTCAAAAAAAAAAAAAAAAAAAGAATTACAAATTTAAAGCAATTAAACAGTACTGCTATGATTTGCCTATGTACCATATTTGCAAATGTCTTTGCTTATCATTTTCATTTTCCCTGGAGACCTCCAAGATCTGGGAGTCTGAAATTTTTTTCTCTGTGCCTGAAGTAACATCTTTTAGAATGTTCTCTAGTGAAGGTGTATTGGAAAGTGTTTTATTGTTGGAAAATGTCTTTAGTGTCATTTCTGAGGATGGTTTTCCTGCCTGTATAATCTAGATTAGCAGTTCTTTTTTTCTTTGCTTGTAATCGATCTTATTCTCTTCTAATTTTTATTGCTGTTGGAAAGTCCACAGTTATTGTAATTGTCATTTATTTCTTATACATATGCAATCCATGTTCTTTAAGGATAGTTTTAGATTGGGAGGCTGAGGCAGGCAGATCGCCTGAGGTCACAAGTTCAGACCGGTCTGAGCTAGAGTGAGACCCGATCTTAAAAATTACTGGGCATTGTGGTGGGCACCTGCAGTGCCAGCTACTCGAAGATTGTGGCAAGAGCATCAATGGAGCCCAAGAGTCTGAGGTTGCTGTGTGCTGTAATGCCAGGGTACTCTACTGAGGTCGACAAAGTTCAGACTTTGTCTTTTAAAAAACAAACAACAACAACAAAAAGGATAGTTTTAGAGTTTTTGTTGGTCATTGGTCTTCTGCACTTTCGTTTTTGTATGTTGGGAAGTTGATTTCTTTTTATTTATCATACTTAGTATTCATTAGCCTTTGGAATCTGAAGATTGGTGTCTTTAGGCAATTTTGGAGGCCTAGCTCCAAACAGGGTGACTCACACCTATAATTCTAGCACTCTTGAGAGGCCAAAGCACTGAGAATGCCTTGAGCTCAGGATTTCAAGATTAGTCTGAGCAAGAGCAATATCTCATCTCTATTAAAAATAGAAAAATTATCCAGGCATAATTTGTCACTCACTTGTCATCCCAGCTACTTGGGAGGCAGAGGCAGGAGGATCTCTTGAGCCCATGAGGTAGAGGTTGCAGAGAGTTATGATGATGCCACTGCACACTAGACCAGGATGACAAGAACAAGACTGTCTCAAAAAACAATTTTGGAGAATTTTTTGCTATTTTCTCAAATTTTATCTCCCATCTTTTCTATCTGGAGCTTGTGTTTGAAGAATGTTTGATCTTCTTACTATACCATCCAGGCCTCTCAACCTATCTTGTGTATTTTCCATCTTGATCATATTCTGGATAATTAGTGTCTTTTCTTGAAGTTAGCTGGTTCTCTGTTCAGTTTTGTTCTATTAATACCAGTTTATTGAATTAAAAAATTATTTTAACAGTAATACCCACTTCGCTCAGGATGGTCTCAAATTTCTGAGCTCAAGGAACCTGTTGAGGTTCCAGTGGATCCCAACCTGGGTCAGTAATGGAAATGGCACTGGAGAAATCACTAGACTTTATACCAAGCTTATAAAGCCTAGAAGCCTGGAAGCCTATAAGGTTATATATACATTGTTTCATGTGCCTGGTGGCAGCCTGAGAACTATGCAGCAGCCTTTCCTGCTTCTGAGGAATCTTTTTATTGGGAACTGTAATAGTTTATGTGCAAGAATACACAGTGAGTAGTTACCAGTCAAGGTTAAAAATGAGAGAGGGGACTGAGAGGTCAACGACTGAAAATAAAAGATTATTCTAAAATGTGAATGGAAGGAAACAGTCCAGGTTCTGTGTAGGCAACAGTGGCCTTTATTCCACTCAGGTACAAGTGGGCTGAGTTCAAGAAGGAATTCAGCCCTTGGGTTAAGGTGGTTGGGAACTTAAAGGGTCGAAGGGGTTGGGATTGGCACATATACTCTTCCCTGGGTGGGACATTCATTTACTTATTTCTTCCTGGGTGGGTCTGTTCTATTTGACTCTATCAGAAACATTATAGCCCCCAGGAAGGCTGGGCAAAGGGTAATCAGGGATGCGGGGTAATGGAACATTCAAGTGGGTAGATAATATACACAGGGAGAAGAGAATGAGGGGAAACTGCCCTTCTAGCTATCTTAACTCTCCTTGTTGTTGCCTGCAGAACTAGATCTTTGGAGACTCAGAGGAAAGCACCGCACACAAAATGAATATGAAAGGAAGACTGAGGCTCGCTCGGGCACTCAGTGACTACCCACATTTATTGGGTATTTTTTTTTAATTTTTTTTATTTTTATTAAATCATAATTGTGTACATTGGTGCAATCACGGGGTACAATGTGCTGACTTCATATACAATCCAAAATATTTTCATTGAAGTATTTAACATAGCCTTCATGGCCTTTTAATCACTATATGAAGACATTTATAGTCTGCATTTATTAATTGTCACTTGTACCCTTCTAAGATGCACCGTAAGTGTGATCCCACCAATCACCCTCCCTCCACCCATCCTCCCCCCTCCCTTCCCCTCCCCTCCCTTACCCCTTTCCCCATTTCTTGTGCTATAACTAGGTTTTAGCCTTCATATGAAAGCTATAGATTAGCTTCATAGTAGGGCTCAGTACTTTGGATACTTTTTCTTCCATTCTTGATATACATTGCTAAAAAGAATACGTTCCAACTCCATCCATGTAAACACGAAAGAGGTAAAGTCTCCATCTTTCTTTAAGGCTACATAGTATTCCATGGTATACATGTACCACAATTTACTAATCCATTTGTGGGTCAGTAGGCATTTGGGCTTCTTCCACAACTTAGCCATTATGAATTGGGCTGCAATAAATATTCTGGTACAGATATCTTTATTGTGGTGTGATTTTTGGTCTTCTGGATATATACCTAGTAAAGGAATTATAGGATCAAATGGCAGACCTATTTTTAGATCTCTAAGTATTCTCCAAACATCCTTCCAAAAGGAATATATTAGTTTGCATTCCCACCAGCAATGTAGAAGTGTTCCCTTT